>JAKOGI010000276.1:242500-415000 GCA_029747015.1 Carnegiea gigantea
GAAATTGATTCATGAGTTCACTGATACCAATTCATTGACTTATGAGTTATTGAATCTATCAGTGCATTTGATATGTTTACACTTGAAAGATTTATTATGACCTATGTACATCATTACTGAGTTTGATATAAGCAAAGAAAGCAGGTCTACAAGAGGTAACATACATGGAAGCTGTCAAGATCAGAGTTACAAAAGATATAAGCAGTAGCTACTTGATTGGAGTTCTTTTAGTAAGCAAGAGAAGGTTAAGTATGTGAAGTAATAAAATCAGAGACAGCAGCTAGAGGCCCTGAAGAGAATTATGCATATGATATTCAAAGCTAAGACCCATGCTCTATTTAGTTGTATGACTAAATGATATCTCTTCAACGTTCTCATTCTATAATTGAAGACAATAGCATGAAGAAGATCATGACATGTCCACAAATCAAGATGGATGAAGATTGTACTTATGAAAAGAAACCATGAGAAGAAGACAAAAGGAAATTTTGATGAATCATTTTTATTCTAAATAGAGATATCATATTTGTATTGGGGCTAGGAAGTGAAAAGCTTCTGAGAATGAAATAGTCAAAGTTACATCGGATTTAGAAGATGTTAGAATTGGAACATATTTGAAAATCATCATAGTCAAAAGACGTAAGATCCTTTAAAGTCATTAGAATCGAACATCATGAGAGTCTAAAGTCTGTAAGAAATATTCAACGATGACGTGAAGAAAATTTATTTAAGTTACTTGCTATGTAATGCATGTGATTAATCTAAAAAAGAATATATTCATAGCTATAGTAAGTGGATGATTTTATCTAAAGAAGATTTGAATTCAAAAGGAAAAAGATGTTGCAAAACAACAGGCAGCCCCTGACAAGTTGACAGGTTGTCACTGTTAAAGATAGACCACAGTTTTGGATTTGTTTTATAAAGAGAATACCAATGACTAACTATATAAAAGCTATTGATTTGACATTTTTAAATATAGAAAAGGAATTTAAATTTCAAGACATGTTATTTGAAATACATCCAGCCAATTGAGGAAAAAGCAACATCGAAAGCAATTGTGAGAGACCTTGATGAAGACCTTGTAGTCATGGATCAAAAGCTAAAAGTAATTTTTTCTTCATCCTAATGGCTAGTATCCTTCCCCAAACTGTAAAATGGAGCTTAGCTGTTTATAAATATAGGACCAATACAGAAGGGGAAGCTTGGAATACCCCATCTTATTGACTCCTGAGCTTTAGGATGTTTTCCCCATAATTCAAGAGTTGTATTTCATTATATCATTGTAATACTCTTGTAATACATGAGAGGCAAGAGAGTGAAGAGGCATCTCTTGTAATCATTTATAAACAACTAGCATGTTGTCAAATTAGGAAAGGATTTACTGAAGGTTTGAGATGTCCAAGAGTGATTTAGCACTTTGGACAAGGTCTATAATTAAGCTAGTGACAACTCATATCAAGTTCGTTAGGGAGCTTGGAAAAACCCTAACATGTCAGGGTGCTCTAACAAAACTCTTTTTGTGGATAAAGAATAGCAGTGCCCTTGCTAAGTAAGCCATCACATAGTGCTTGGGGAAAAATATGTGGATAATAAGGGGTAGGCAGTAAGCTATGACAAAGTGGCTATGGACAACTATATGACTAACAAGGAGCAGTGAGGCTCTTGTTAGGCAGTGAGCTTGCCAGAGTACTCTGAGAAAACTCTAATTGTAGATAAGGTGTCAGAGGATACTTCCTATCTCAAGGAGACAATAAAAATGGTTAGAATTCTAAGGGGAGACCTTAAGCTAGAGACGTAGCTCAGTGGTTGAAGGAACTTTATGAACAAAGCATTTATTTTGTCTCTCTTTATTTTTAGCACCACTCATAATCTTTGAGAGTATTTACTTAGTATATTCTTGGAGTCTCTACTGTGCCCATTTTTATATATTATCATTTAGAGTCTCTTACTAACTTGCGTCAGCATATTATTTAACCAAAGTCCAAAAGTTTCTAAGTTTAAGGTTTTATTACTCACCCTATTCACCATCCGTTAGGGTGACATACCTTAGTATTCAGACCAACGTTCATCTTCCAAGTTTGCTTAAACAGTGGTGTAATCTTTATAAGGTCTACTAAGAAGCCTAGAATCTATTCTACACTTAAAACATTTGATGCCATTTGTAGGGGCCTTGTGTTATGAAGTATGCTACCCAAGGATGTTGGAAAAGGAAGGAAACTAGGGGGCCCTAATGATGGGGATTCAAAAATAACTCTATTAAGAATGGGAAAGATCATGTGATAGAAGACGCCTCAGACCAGGAGAAGATAACCCCTTCAGGTGGATAGTTGTATAAATGAAGCCTTAGCCCCTACCATGAAGAAGACAGTGATAATTCATAATTTATATGTAATTTTACCCTACATTTTGCCTACTTTTTAATCTTTGTAATATATTTTTACGTGAAAATAATGCACATTTTGTATAATTTACTGGTGAAAAATATGACTGCGATAATAATGAAAATTGACTCAATTTCCTTGAGTGTTCATTAGCCGGTCCAGCCAGGAATGAAGCCTAACAATAATAGGGGCATTATGCAGCATGACCTAGCCAACCTAATGCCCCAAAAAGGGAAAAAAAAGAAATAAAGAGAAAGAGAGAGCCCTGCCTGCCTTCACCATCTTTCTCTTTCCTTCCTCATGTGGGCCACGCCCAGAATTGCCTCTGACGGGCCCAGCGCATGCTCCTCTCCTCACTCATCTCTCCATTGGGTTTTGTTTCATGGTCCAGCAGCCTCCCAACTTCAGCACCTAGCGCCCAGACAGTAACAAGGCCCAATGCCTCTCTCTCATCTTCTTCCCTCTGGTTGGGCTCATCCTGCAGCCCGTTTCCCGGTGCCACAACCTCTCCTTTCTCTCTCACTCTATCCTAGAATGTGGGCCTGAGCATCGAAGCCCATCTCTAGCTCCCCACCCTCACTCATCTCTCTTTTGGTTTGGGGCTACATTTGTCGCGGCCCAGCCTTATCTACGCTGTTCAATTCGGCATACAGTCAGCCTTAGCCCCAGAATTCAACCCAATAGCTAAATCTTCATCTTTTGAGAGCAAATTCAATAGTAATCCAGTCAAAGCTAATTAATCAATATTGATTTATAGCTAAAGATAGCCCTTTTTCATGCAATATGGCAGCTAATTAATTATTTAAAATTAATTTTTTATTAATTTTTGGGCATGAAAAGGGATTGAATTTTTACTATATACGTTAGAGCAAGATTTACTTATTCACTCATCCAAGCATTCAAGCATTCTACCATTCTGTCATCTTCCATCTTTGAATTTTTTTTCTTTTAGAGAGAGAGTCTTGTAAGACAACTATTTGGGTTGAGAAGTTTAAAAGAAAATAAACTTTGTTAGCTATTTTTTTCTTCTCTTCTCTCCTCATTTGTGAGTCAAATACTCTTCTTGGATTAGGATAGATCCTTGATAATAATATTATTTTGCTAATTTTATTTGGGATTATTTTTGTCTCTTTAATTACATAATTTTGAGTTTATTCTTGATCTTAACCTATTTATGTATCTTAATACTATTGTTTATTCATGTTAATTATAATAGTTTAATTTGCTATCTCAAATGAATATTAGACCTTGTAGGCTAATATGACGTTATGCTATTGGTCTTTAAATTATTATTGTTAAAATTGAGTAATTTATACTAGAATTATATGAGTTATGTCTAAAAAGAATGATTCATGCTAAACCACTAGATAAATAATCTCATTTGATAATTATAGTCATCTTTTTAATTTATGGCCTAGTGCTTGTAGCTTGGGTTGAACAAGAGACAAATTAGACCCCCATTTGAGCTAGTAATTTAACATTCTTATCATTGGTGAAATCGAAAGTCCTAGGTCTTTCTCTTGTTTGATTTCTCTCTACTCTCCTAACATACTTTTCTTTTGTTTCTTTGATTCAAATTGATACTTGAGCTCCTCTTTTTGAATTATTCTTTATTGGAAAAGTTAAATTGAAAATCACTATTGTTCCTCGTAGGATCGACATCCTATACTCGCCAGTTTACAATTAGCATTGTGCACTTGTAAGTACAAAGGGTTTTTAAAACTAAACATAAAATCCACATCAATTTTTTGGCGTGGTTGCTGAGGAACGAATAGTGATTTTTGAATTTTCTGTTTCTTTTATTCTTTCTATTTATTTGTTTATTTTTCCCCCTACTCCCTGCTAATCTAACAATTTTATTTTCATTTTTCATTCTCAACCCACATCCCTTTTATTTTCATTATTTCATCCCCCCTCCAATCCCTCCTAATCAACCATTTTATTTTTATTCTTCCCATTTTTTTCTAATCTAACTATTTTTCCCATCCCTCCGAATCTAATCTAATCTAATCTAACTCTTATTTCTGTATTTTTTTAATTTTATCTAATCTAACAATCCCCCTCACTTTTATTTCATTTATTCTCTTTTTATTTTATTTTATTTTTCATTTTCTTTCCCCCTTTCTTTTAATCTTTCTTATTTTATTTTATTTTACTTTATCTTACTTTATTTTCTTTTTCTGTTATTTCATTTGGTGGTTCTTGTGGTGATGATCTCATACTATTATCTTGGTTGTTTTTGGGTATATGCATGGTGCGTTCTTTATTCTTAGAACTCGAGGAACATAATCCTAAAATTGAATGTTTTCTTGTTCAGACAAGAGCTAAGAAATGTGAATCTAAGATGGCTGAAGAACAAACCCCACCACCTAAGCTTCAACTGCAAGAACTTGTATGCCCACTGTTACAAGACCATTTGAGATTAAGCATTCCCTCAGGCAAATGTTCCCGTCATTTTATGGGCTAGAGTCTGAAATCCTTTCAAGCATGTTGATGCATTTTTAGATATTTGTTCCATTGTGTTTTTAAATAATATATCTGATGATGCTCTTCGATTGTGGTTTTTTCCTTTCTCTTTAAAAGATAAAGCTAAAGTTTGGTTGGATGCTAAGACAAATATCACATTGGGATCAAATGCAAAAGAAATTCTTGAAAAAGTTATTCTCTATTCATAAATTGACTGTCTTAAAAGGTGCTATGACCACTTTCTCACAAAATAAAAACGAGCAATTACATGAAAGTTGAGAAAGGTTTAAAGCTCTGTTACAAAGTTGTCCTCATTATAAGGTCCCTATGTGGCACCTCATAGAGTTTTTATTCTAGCTTAGATGCGCATAATAGGCATATGGCTGATGTATCTTGTGGAGTTTCCTGTATAAAACTCATGGAGAAGCTTGGAAGTTGTATTCACATTTGAGTGAAAATTCACATTTACATGCTACTTCCTTACATTTTAATTTGTCTAGGCACTTGGGAAGTAAAAGGGGAATTTATGAGGTTTCACATTCAATTGCCCTTTCTAGTAAAGTTGATGCTTTAACTAAGAAATTTGATCAATTGTTGTGCATGAATAAAGTTTCTAATGCTCCTTCTATGCAAAATGTGTGATCGATTTATGTTAGTCCCATGCATGCTGTTGTTGACTATCCTTTTGTTGGCAAGTATGGCTACATGACTGAATAAGCGCATGTTGCCCAAGGATTTTCTCCATCCAATAATCCTTATTCTAATACCTATAATCATGGTTGGAGAAATCATCCTAATTTTTCATAAAGGTTTCAAAATGTTGAGAATCCTCAAGCATAGTCTAGTAGACCTACCCCTCCTGGTTTCCAAAACTAGAGATATGCTCATCTTCCTTCCTATCAAGCTCCATCTAGGGGCTCTGATATAGACAAGATAATTTCTGTCCTTGGTACCTTGACTTCTGTTATGCAAAATGTTGATTCTGAGGTCTAAGAAATTGAGTCTAAAATGCATATTGTTGACTCTCACTCATAGTCTATAGCTAAATTAGAAACTCAACTTGGACAATTAACCATAGTTGCAGGTGAAAGAGAAGAAGGAAAAATTCTAACTCATCCCATACGGAACCCTAAAGGCCAATAACTTGAAGAATTGAAAGAGATCATGGTTCTTAGGACTGGCAAGAAAGTAGATAATAAGGTGAGTGAGAAGGAGCATGATAAAGAGGAAAGACTTAAGACAATTGAAAATGACCTTGAGATTGAAAAAAGAAAATGACCTTGAGATTGAAAAAAGAAAATGACACATTCCCTTCTATTGTGTCTGACCCCACTATGACATATAAGCTAAGGGTTAAGAACCCTCGACCTTTGGATGTGCCATTTTCTTTCAAGAAAGACAAACAAAGAGATGACATCCTAGAGACCTTTAAGCAAGTTGAGGTCAATCTTCCCCTCTTGGAAACAATTAGATAGATCCCAGCTTATGTTAAGTTCCTTAGAGACATATGCACTTTTAAAAGTAAATCTAAAGATGACAAATCTAAAAAGGCTCTTTTAAGTGAACAAGTGAGCTAAATTTTGAAATGTGACACTCCACCTAAGTACAAAAATCCTGGTGTCCCTGTCATTTCATGTTATATTGGCAATCACAAACTTGAAAGGGCACTTTTGGATTTGGGTTCTAGTGTTAATTTTGATACCAAATTCTATCTACTTAGAGTTGTGATCATGTGAACTAAAACCTTCCAACTGTACCCTTCAGCTTGCTGATAGATCGGTTAGGACTCCTGGGGAATGGACAGATGATGTGTTGGTTCAAATTGAAAAAGGATTCTTTCTTACTGACTTTGTTGTGTTGGATATGGATCCTAGTCATGCTTATAAGCAAATCCCTCTTATTGTAGGATGTTCCTTCCGAGCCACAGTTAATGCCATCATTAACTATAGGTCAGGAGTGATGGATGTCTTGATTATGAACATAAAGGTTATGCTTAATATTTTTAAAGCTTCTTCTCAACTTGTGTTTGAAGATGAATCTGAATGCTTCTTTGTTGACATGATTGATGAACTGATTGAAAAAGCCTTGCCTGGTATTCTCAGTAATGATTCCTTGGGAACCTATTTTTCCTATGGGAATTTGAGATTGTTTGACTTAGGAAGTACAATAGATGAGATCGATTCTAAAATTGACTCCCCTCCTCATCTTGTGTCTTCCTCTTAGGTCTCTACTTACGAGCCTCCTTCTCCTCCTTTGGCTAGTTCTCCTATGCCACTTTTTGTTATGTCTCCACCCAAAACTTGAGTTAAAACACCTTCTCTCCCTGATTCACTCAAGTATGTGTTTCTAGGCTCTAAAGAGAGACTACCTGTCATTATATCTTCTCTCATATCTTGTGATCAAGAGGAGGGGTTGATTCATTGCTTGTCTGATCATAAGGGTGCTACTGGGTGGGTTGCTGTTGATTTGAAAGGGATTACTCCTATTATTCGTATGCATAGAATTCATTTAGGGGACGATGCCAAACCTGTTAGGCAAATGCAATGTAGACTGCACCCTTATATGAAAGAAGCTGTCCATAAAGAGGTAGTAAAGCATTTAAATACAGCCATTATCTACCGTATTTCTAATAGTCAATGGGTCAGTCCAGCTCAAGTTATTCTTGAGAAATGCAGCATAACAGTGGTTAAAAATAATGAAGGAGAGCTAATTCCTACTAGACATACCACAGGGTGGAGGGTGGACATTGACTACAGCAAGCTAAATTTTGTCACTAGAAATTATCATTTTTCTGTCCCATTCATTAATCAAATTTTGAAAAAAAGTAGCTGGAGAAAGTTTATACTGCTTTCTAGATGGGTATTTTGGTTACAACCAAATACCTGTCTATCCTGAGGACCAAGAGAAAACGACAATTACATGCCTATCAGGTACATTCGCCTATCAGATGATGCCTTTAGGTTGTGTAATGCACCTTTCATATTCCAAAGATGTATGATGGCCATATTTTCTAACTATAATGACAATTTCATAGAGATGTTTATAGGTGATTTCTCTGTTTTTGGTTCTTTCTTTGATGCATGTCTTGCTAATCTATCTACTATGCCGAAAAGATGTGAATAAGTGAATTTGGTCTTAAGTTGGAAAAAGAGTCATTCATGATCCAATAAGGGATTATTTTGGGACATAAAGTGTCTAAAAAGTGAATTGAGGTTGATAAAGCCAAAGTTGATCTGATTTCTAAGCTGCCTGTGCCTTCTTCTGGAAAACAAGTCAAATCTTTTTTTGGTCATGTTAGTTTCTATAGGAGATTTATTAAGGATTTTAATAAAATGGCTTACCCACTTACTAATCTCATTACTAAAGATGCTGCTTTTGTATTTGATGAGTCTTGTTTGAAAGCTTTTGAAAAGCTTCAATCTTTATCGGTGTCGACCCTATTGTGCAGCCCCTTGCTTTTTCTTTGCTATTTGAGATTACGTGTGATGCATCTGATTTTGCTATTGGGACTATTTTGGGTTAAAGGGTGAATAGAATATCTCATGTCATTTACTATGCTAGCAGAACTCTAACTGATGCTCAAAAGAATTACTCTACTACTGAAAAAAAGTTGCTAACTGTAGTATTTGCACTTGATAAATTTCGTCCATGCCTCCTGTGTTCAAAAGTGATTGTGTTTATAGATCATGCTGCATTAAAACACTTATTAGCCAAGAATGACACAAAATGTAGACTCATTACATAGATTTTGTTAATCCAAGAGTTTGATAAAAGATAGGAAAGGTTCTGAAAATTCAGTTGCAGATCACTTATCTAGGATCTTTACTGAGTATACTGATGACTTAGTTGAGTTTTCTCACTACTTTCCTAATAAGCAACTGTTTGCTGTGTCATAGGCCCCTATCCCTTGGTTTGCTCACATTGTGAATTATCTTACCATTGGGAAATTCTTCCTTACTAGTCTAAATAAGAGAAAGATAGGTTCCTCTCACAAGTGAGGTATTACTATTAGGAAGACCCTTATCTTTTCAAACACTATCCAGACCAAGTAGTGCGTAGATGTGTCCCCGAGAGTGAAATCCATAGTATTTTGACCTTTTGTCGTTCTTATGCTTATGGTGGTCACTTTGGAGGTCATAGGATAGCTATTAAAGTCCTACGAAGTGGGTTTTTCTGGCCCACTCTATTTTGTGATGCTCACTAGTTCTATCTTGCTTGTGAGCATTGTCAACGTACGGGTGCTCTGCCCCTTCGTAATATGGTGCCCATTTCCCGTATTCTGATTATTGACATATTTGATATGTGGGGCATTGATTTCATGGATCCCTTTTCCCCATCCTTTGGCTTTGTTTATATAGTGGTTGTTGTTGATTATGCGTCAAAGTAGGTGGAAGCTTGGGCTACCAAGACCAGTGACCACAAGGTTGTGGTTAAGTTTGTGAAAGAGGTCATAGTCTGTCAATACAGGACCCTTAAAGCTCTTATTAGTGATGGAGGTAGTCATTTTTGTGATCGGTCTTTCGAGGCTTTGCTTAGAAAGTATTCTGTAACTCATAAAGTAACTATCCCCTATCACCCTCAGACTAGTGGTCAAATTGAGGTGTCTAACCATGAGATTATGTCCATACTTGAGAAAACGGTTTGACCCGATAGGAAAGACTGGCCTTTGAGATTGCATGATGCTCTATAGGCCTATTGTATAGCTTATAAACTCCTATATGAATGTTTTCTCGCCGACTTCTTTTTAGTAAGGCTTATCACTTGCCAGTTGAATTAGAACACCGTACTTTTGGGGCCATTGAACATTTTAATTTTGATATGAAACAAGGGGTTCTAACCATAGGCTTCAATTAAATGAGTTCGATGAATTGCATAATAAAGCCTATGAGAGTGCTAAGATTTATAAAACTAAAACCCAAGTTTTTCATTATAAAATGATTTCTCATAAATCCTTTGAACCTAATCAAAAGGTTTGGTTTTTTAACTCTAAGCCAGAGTTGTTTCCTAGCAAGTTGAGATCTAGGTGGGATGGCCCTTTTGTTGTACAACAGGTGTTTCCCTCTGGGGCAGTTCAAATTTTGGATTCCTATGACGGCTGAGTTCTTATTGTCAATGGTCAACGTTTGAAACCTGTTGTGACTAATGACATTGTGTCTGGTTTGATTGAATCCACCAATCTAGTAGACCCTATTTACTATGACTAGTGGATGGAGCATTGGCTGATTGAAGATATAAAACTTAGTGCTTATTAGGAGGCAACCTAATCTTTTTAGGTGAGTTTGAATTTTTGTTTTTACTTTTGTTCAAGGTGTGTTTGTGTCTTAGAGTATGAATTTTCACTTGGTTCTAGGCTATTATGGTTAGTGGTGGCTATGAAGGTACTTTTGGAGTTAGATTGTTGGGTTTTTATAGAAATGATTTCCTCGTGTTGTCAGGTTGTGTTGCTCCTCTCTCTATTTCTCTCTTTCTTACTGTTTTCTATATTGAGGACAATATAAGATCTAGATGTGGGAGAAAGGCAAAATGAAAATTTTGAGGAAAATTTAAAATTAAAAATTTGGAAGTGAATTTGATTATGGGATGAGTTTGAGTGTTTTGATTATACATATTCTACTCTTATTATGTGGATTTTATTCATGTGACCCATGCCCATAGGAGATTATTTCTAGCTTTGACTAGTTGAAGGCCAAAACTTTTGTTGTGCTAATGCCGCTATGTGGCCAATTTTGAGTTTGAGATGAAACCCCATTTTCAATGTCATTATGAGTATATAAGAATTGAGTGCCCCTTGACTTTCAATCAATAAATAAAATAAATTGAATTAATTAAGTTCTAATTTCGGTATTAATGTTTAGGTCTTACCTCTATTCATATCTTTAATTATCCAAATTTGTACTAAGTGCTTCTCTTGAGTGTTATCTTTATTCATATATTTATCCACCCAAGAGAACGCATGGAATCAAGTAACTTTCATAAAAGTTCCCCAAAAAAAAATCAAAGAAAAAAAAGAAGTCAATAAATAGATTTGGCACTGGGGACTTGATTTAAAAGATACTTTTGTGATTAGTTTTTTATGTGGCATGAAATTTTGCACTTAGGGTTTGCTACATGGTTTCACTGTGTGTGTAATTTGCTTGAATTTTGGCTTATTGACTTAGTTGAAATTAGAAATGTTTAATGATGGTTTGTCCGGTGGTAGAGAATTAATCCATATGATTTTGAGTGAACATGTGTGGTTACATACATGATCTCTTCTTTAATCTTGTTTTACTTGATGAGATAAATGAATATGTTATTCTTTCCTCGAGGATTAGCAAAGTTCTAGTGTGGTGGAGTAAAGGCAAAATGAAAAATTTAAGGAAAATTTAAACTTTAAAATCTGGGGTGAATTTGATTTTGGGAAGAGTTTGAGTGTCCTCATTATGCATAGTCTACTCTTATTATGTGGATTTGATTCATGTGACCCCTGCCTATAGGAGATTATTTTTACCTTTGTCTAGTTGAAGGCCAAAATTTTTGTTGTGCTAATGTTACTATGTAGCCGATTTTGAGTATGAGATGAAACCCCATTTTCAATTTCATTATGAGTGTACAAGAATTGAGTGCCCCTTGGCTTTAAATCAACAAATAACATAAATTGAATTAATTAAGTTTTGATTTCGGTATCAATATTCAGGTTCTATCTCAATTCATATATTTAATTGCCTGAATATGTACTGAGTGCTTCTCTGAGCATTATCTTATTCATATCTTTATCCACTCAAAAAAACGCATAAAATCAAGTGACTTTTGAAAAGTTTCCCAAAAAAATCAAAGAAAAAAAGAAGTCAATGAATTGATTTGGCACTAGGGACTTGATTTGCAAGATGCCCTTGTGATTAATTTTTTCACAGTTTGTTACATGGTTTTATTGTGTGTGTAATTTGCTTGAATTTTGGCTTATTGACAAGTTGAAATTACAAATGTTTGATGATGGGTTGTGGGTTGGTAGAGAATTAATCCATATGATTTTGAGTGAACATGTGTGGTTGGGTACTTGATCTCTTCCCTAATCTTGTTTCACTTGGTGAGATAAATGAATATACGCATCATTGTTATTCTTTGCTCGATGACTAGCAAAGTTATGGTGTGGGGAAGTTGATAAATCATATTTTATATGTAATTTTACCCTCCATTTTATCTACTTTTTAGTCTTTGTAATATATTTTTATGTGAAAATAATGCACATTGTATAATTTACTAGTGAAAAATATCAGTACGACAATAATGAAATTGACTCAGTTTTCTTGAGTGTTCATTAGGCGGTTCAGCTAGAAATGAAGCCTAATAGTCATAACGGCATTATGCAGCATGACCTAGCCAACCCAACAGCCTAAAAAGAGGGGGGGGGGAAGAAATAAGGGGAAAGAGAGAGCCCTGCCTGCCTTCACCATCTTTCTCTTTCCTTCCTATTGTGGGCTACACCTATAATCGCCTCTGACGGGCCCCGCTCATGCTCTTCTCATCACTCATCTCTCCATTTGGTTTTGTTTCAGGGTCTACCAGCCTCCCAACTTCAGCATCTAGCACCCAGATAGTAACAAGGACCAATGCCTCTCTCTCATCTTCTTCCCTCTGGTCGAGCTCGTCCTGCGGCCCATTTCCTAATGCCACAGCCTATCCTTTCTCTCTCACTCTATCCTAGAATATGGATCTCAGCATTAAAGCCTATCTCCATCCCCCCACCCTCACTCATCTCCCTTTTGGTTTGGCGTTGTGTTTGTTGCGGCCCAGCCTGATCTCCGCGGTTCAGTTCAGCACCCTGTCAGTCTTAGCCCTAGAATTCAACCCAACAGCTAAATCTTCATCTTTTGGGAGCAAATTCAAAAGTAACCTAGTCAACGCTAATTAATAAATATTGATTTATGGCTAAAGGCTAGCCCTTTTCATGCAATATGAAAGCCAATTAATTATTTAAAATTAATTTTTCATTGATTTTTGGGCACCAAAAGGGATAGGATTTTCACTATAAAAAGGGGCCATAGGTTAGAGCAAGATTCACTTATTCACTCATCCAAGCATTCAAGTATTCTCCCATTCTCTCATCTTCCATCTTTCAAATTTTTTTCTTTTAGAGAGAGTCTTATAAGACAACCATTTGGGTTGAGAAGTTTATAAGAAAATATGATTTGTTAGCTATTTTTCTTTTCTCTTCTTACCTCATTTGTGAGTCAAATTTGAGAGTTTACACTTATGGTGTGTTTGGTAGGGTTGAAAATCATTTACCTAGAAAATAATTTTCCATGTAAAATACTTTTTCATGTAAAATGATTTTCAACTCATATTTTCAGTTGTTTGGTAAAAGGAAAAATAAACTTTTTGGATAATGAGTTTGATTTTGAAAAAAATGAACAAAAAAGCTAAAAATGATTTTCCTTAATCTTTGAACCATATGACGAGAAAATAGACACAGAAAAGAGAAAGAGTGTGAGATCATGTGAGAGCCCAAGAAACGTAAAATGAACTTACGCTCTATTCAAAGTGAAAATATTTTCCTTCATTATAGGGAAAATGATTTTCCCCTGAAAACGAATTTCCTCTCCTTGTTTTACCAAACACCGTAAAATAAAAAAAATTATTTTCCAAGAAAATCATTTTTACCCCTACCAAACACACCCTTAATTTTATAGTTTTGTGTAATTGGGTGTCTAAGTTTGGACATAGAAAGTACAATATTCCAATATTGAGATATGGCTAAACCAACTTTAATGGTGTTTTCACTAACTATGATTGGTTAAAGTACTCTTCTAGGATTATGATGGATCCTGGATAATAATATTGTTTTGCTAATTTCTTTTGGGATTATTATTGTTTCTTTAGTTGCATAATTTTGAGGTCATACTTGATCTTAACCTATTAATGTATCTTAATACTATTGTTTACTCATGGCGATTACAATAGTTTAATTTGCTATCTCAAATGATTATTAGACTTTGTAGGCTAACATGACGTTATGCAATTGGGCTTAAAATTATAATTTTTAAAATTGAATAATTTATACTACAAATTGGATAACTTATGTCTAAAAAGAATCATTCATGCTAAACCACTAGATAAATGATCTCATTTTATACATATAATAATCTTTTTAATCTATAGCCTAATGCTTGTAGGTTACGTTGAACAAGAGACAAACTGAGCCCCCCATTTGAGTTAGTAATTCAACATTCTTGTCATTGATGAAATCCAAATTTCTAGGTCTTTCTCTTATTTGATTTCTCTCTACTTTCATGACTCACTTACTTTTCTTTTGTTTCTTTGATTCAAATTGATACTTGAACTCCTCCTGTGAATTATTCTTTACAAAGTGTGAAAAGTTAAATTGAAAATCACTATTGTTCCTCGTGATATTGACAGCCTATACTCATTAGTTTATAATTAACTTTGTGCACTTGCAAGTAAAAGGGATTTTTAAAACTAAATATAAAATCTACATCAAATAGATGTGGTCTTGATTGCACAAAAGTGGTTGGTTCATATAACCTTTAAAAGATCTTTTATTAGAGGCCATATAGAGGTTCTTAAGATTTATCTCCGAAAATAACTTTTTCCTGAGGATTCAGAGGCCATGGATCCTGAGAATCAAATTCCTAGGGGGAGACAAAGAAAAGAACAAAATTAGGATAGACCTTGAACCACAAGAAGGTTGACTAGAATAAATCCATGTAAAAAGAAGCCTAACCAACAAAGGTCTCACCAAAGATAAAAGCATAAAAAAGATTCTCAATAGCAGAGTTCTAGCTCTATGAGGACCATATCTAGTTGGCAGTGCTCTCAAAAGTAAACTAGGGAGGTTACTAACCGGTGTCCTCCCCTAGCACATAGTCCACTAATAAAGACACCTTTTAATTATGGAATTTGGAATGCTAAGCTTCTACGAAAATTAAGGTTGCAAAGATAAGCCTCTATAACGGGAATATAGACCCCCAAGAACATCCAAACACCTATTGGGCAAAGATTATTTGCAACCATATCCTATTAAGGCAATGGTCTATAAGTACTTCCTAGCTACCTTAACAGGGGTGGCACAGACTTAGTTCAATAAATTGCCTCTCACAATCAATTATTCGTTAAGAAGATCTATCTAGCAGATTCGTAGCTTGCTTTTTGGGAAGCAAGAACACTCTTAAGACTTTAACAAAATTAATGGGAGTTGTATAGAGGGATGGAGCTTCTTTTTGAATTTGTTAATAGGATCAAAAAGAAACTCTCTACGTCTTGGATGTAAAATAAGATATGGTGGTCAAAACCTTTGTTAATGCAATCATGCGCTTATAGTTGAAGGAAAAGCTACTCATATACCTTAGCAAAGGCCTTGAAAAAAGGTGAGGGTTATATACAAGTAGAAGTTGTTACAAGATGGTCCAGGCTTCAAAAAAGGTACCTAAGAGAGATGATAAGGGATTCAAAAGACAAAACTATAGAGAAAAGAAACAAAAAGCCCTCAAGATAGAGTTTCTCTTTAATAACTCTGAAAGTGAGATCCTAATGGAAATCAAAGGCCACACACTGATGGATGGACCCAAACTTCTCATGGAATTTCCTAAAATAAGAATAAAAACAAATGGCATGAGTTTCACAAAGATTATGGGCATGACACATAGTATTGTTGGGGTCTAACAGGGCATTAAATAATTTGGCTAAGAAAGGAAAGTTAGATTAATTTTCAAGAATAGAAGTCTCAAAGAAAAGCGAACATCCAAATGAGAATATTTCAAAAGAATAAGATTCTCAGGAAGATGCCTTGAAGATAAACATACAGGTAACCTCTAGGGGGGCCACCCGAGACTGGACTATCAAATTAAGCCTTGAAGAATAATATGAGGACTCTTAGAGTATTATGGGGTGAATTAGGTAATAGTAGAGTCTCAATCAAAGATGATATTTTAAGGAGCTACACCTCAATCTCACCACCGTGATGGTCCTCTAGTGATTAAGTTGATAGTGGCTAATTAAGAGATTAACTGAGTAGTGGTAGATTCCAGAGATTCAATAGATTTCATGTTTCCTAACTATTTTGTTAAGCTTGGTTCGTAGGACAAGGATTTGTATTAAGGCCCCCTACCTCATCATAGGTCTTATAGGATATGTAGCAATGATTAAATTGCACACAAAGGTAGGGTCGTAGAAGGGACGAACCAGGCAATTGATGGTGAAATTTCTAGTGATGGATGTGTTGCATATAATTTAATAGTGGGAAGGCCACTATTGAACTCTTTGAGAGCAACCTTTTCCCCCTATAACTTAGAAATGCAATATTAGGAAAATAATGGCTCAATAGGACAGATAGTGGGAGATCAAAAGAGTGCAAGATAGTACTACACAATAACCTTGAAAGCCTTAGTCATGCTTTGTAATAGCCCAAACCTAAATCCCACTAATTACTTTAGTTAATGTCCATTTAAATTAACTAAGTTGAGCATCGCATTTAATTCAGCATTCAACGTATTTATGCAATTGCAGGTTGAGATGGCGAAGAGACCACAAAATAAAATTTAATCATGCTCCTATTAAATTATTAAGAACTTATAAATAAAATGAATAAATTGGTCCATTTACAAAAGTCATTAAAGGTTACAATTCTCACAGAATATGTATGTATGTGTGTGTGTGTGTGTGTGGGTGTGGGTGTGTGTGTGTGCTGTAGTTTGCTCACCCATGCTATGTAAATAAAACTGTAATGCGAATAAATCAAATATTAATAAATACAAAAGTATATGTTGATCAAGATAGGTAATGTTCATAATTATTTTCTAAATATTGAAATGCTAATAATAGTCCAAATTTTATCTCAAATATTTTTTAATTAAAAAAAAAGAAGGGGAGTTGCTTTACTGCAAAAAAAGGGGTGGGGAGAGAAAATAATAAATAATAAATACATAGATTTAAGATAATATAATCAAAATTAATAAAAACTGATCACCCCTGCTATTTCACGCAAACACCCCTTTACAACTCACACAAACACACCCCTATCCCCTGCCACATGCTAACCAGCTTCTCCACCCCTGCCCAACAATGTGCGCTGCTGTCAAGGCTAGCCGCCGACTGTTGCGCCGTCTCTACCACTATCGGTGATGCCCTATTTATTTCCTATGCTTCGCAATGCTAGTCCTTTCCCCTATTCTCTTTGCACAACCCCTTCCCCTATGCAGTACTAGCCACCCCACTGACAGCCAGCGTCGGTTGTCACCATCATCGACCCTTGTGCACCACCGGTCGCCGTTACTGCTAGCACCACCAATCTTCCTTCTTACCTTGTTGTATTGGAGGTTAGAAGGTAAACCCTAATTCCCCCTTATTTATCTCCACTCTTCTTAATTCCTAATTTGAATCATTAGCGTATTTTCTAGTTTGAATAAGTGGTAATTTGCGTGAAAATTATCACTACTATAATGATTTTGTGGATTTAATGCATTAATATTGTGGGGGTTCATGGATGAATGGGAATTTGGGGTGCGGGATTATGAGGTTGTGCCATAAAGTTGATTTGGTGGAATTTTGAGGACTTATGTATGTATTGAATGAAAATTTAAAGGTTGTGCGTGTGGGTGTGGATGTTTGTCACGAGAAGAGTAACAGTGAGATTTGAAATTGAATAATAAATGTAATTTAGGAGGATTTTGGCATAAGTTTGTTAATATGAATCTTGAAATTAATTTGAGAAATTGGAAGGGATTAAGTATGTACATTTGGGAGGTAGTAGGAATGAAGATAAGGAAATTGTGTCAGTTGAACCTTGTAGCTTGATTTAAATGATAACATTAATGGGTTGAAGATGGAGTAAAGGATCGGGGAATGCTAATTTGGAAAATTTTGAAATAATTTGCTTAAGGATATGAAATTAATTTGGGAGATTATAGTGGGATTTTATGTGAAATTTGTAAAATTTGAATGAACTTAGTGACCTAAAGACAAAAGTATTCCTAGTGATGTACTTTAATCAAAATACAGCTGACAATGGATTTTAGATATTGTTAATGATGAATATAAATGTTAATGATGCACAAGGATATGACTAAAGGTTGTAATATATTCGCTTAGGTTACAAATAACCTATTCTCTTGCAATCAAAACAAATAAATATGAAGCAAAGCCTACTTGAGCCCCAAGAGAGTGAGAATCTTGTCAATTCAGGTTTGGGAACATGTACTTGGCATTTAAGTTTAGAATCGCAAACCGAGCTCATCAATCCAAACCTTTTCATGGATAAGTCACTAATAATAATAATAATATCACTTCTAATAATAAATATTACCAATGGAAATAATAGTAATAATAATAGCAGTAATAATTAGCAATAACATTATTAATAACATTAATAACAACAACAATAAAGGCAACTATACTAAGCCCTATGATAGCAATAATAACATCAATACCATTGATAATAATAATAGCAATAACAATAAGATGAAAGCATGATAGAACTAGGAAACCAAAATCAATTTGTGTGCTTAAACAAATAACCATGGCACTTGGATAATTAAGAAAAGCATCAAGGAAAATTGTGAGTTATTTTCTAGGGTTTTTATTAATAAAAATCATGATTTGAAACCCTACTAACCATAACAGTATATATTTTAAGTAGAAACGATGCCATTTCCATCATATCAAGCCATGAACAAATATTTTATAAAAGGGAAGATTTAAAAATTTTAGGTACGTCTACTGCTTGTACTCTTCGAAAGTTCCCATGTTTCTCAAAATTATATAAATTTCATACAATATTTATGCAAAGAATTAGTTTGAAACAATATTTTGTCACCTAATTAAATGCCCCATCAGTTATCAAGCATTAGGGTTTATGCCCCTCAGTTCATCTGAGTAGCTTCAGCTCAGCCTTTCCGATCAGCTTGGGAGGTGTGCACCTATCTCAATGATCACATCATACGTCAATAGGGGCTATGTTTTCATATAATAACCAACAAAACATTTTCAATCATATTCTTTCCCTTTCCTATTTTCGAACTAAAATAAATTGAAATGCAAGCACCTAATTAAATTATTCTAAAAATTTATTTTACAGTATAGGAATAAAAAAACTAGGATTCGGCTCATTTCTCGAAATATTTTTGTGTCTGATGTTTTAGGTGAGGAACCAGTGAATGATCCTCTCCTAACAAGCCTGAAGGAAGGCTCTGTTTCTTTTGCTGCTTGATGCTGTTAGATGCTCACTATGGATTTTGGCATAGTATGAAGACTTTATAGAGCTTAAATGTCATGATAGATTATATTTTTAATAAGCATCCCTATTGCGGAGTAGAAGAAGACTCTTAATCTAGTTATATTCTAGTTATCTTAAAGTTAAATTATAGTTCGAAGTCGACATGAATGCCTTTAGCTTAATGGGACTTGTAAATGTGAAAGTGCTTCAGTTAAAATCATGTAGTTGCTATATAGCCTTGTCCGACTTAGGATGGTGGTAATGCCTCTAGTCGTTAAGTTGTGGTGCAAGCATGATATTAAATAAGTATATTAAGCTAATTAAGTCATTAGAGACTGGAGGAATTACAGTTGTGGTTAGAGCCACTATGAGCTATAAGGTGTTTATGCATTGTGTTGAACTAGTTAAATTAGATGTTGCCTATAAGTTCATGCACATGAGTGCATAATGAGGATACTTTGGTAAATGTTTATGTAACCCTTAGCCTTTGGGATTAAAGCCAACATCCTACTTAGGTAACATCTTGGGGCTCCATCATTAACAAAGTAGAACAAAGAACAATTTAGTTGACCTCCGGTTAACATACGCATCTCAGGGAAGTTAACCAAGCTTACAATGATAATTTCATGGAGTTTAGGGCTACTCATTTGTTTTGTGAGGGTGACTTTAATTTAGAATTTTCATTAAGACTGCAAAGACTGCAAATTTAATTAATAAAGTCGCCAATAAGTTTAGGAAAACTTACAAAGTAAATTTACTCTTCAAAACGAACAATAACCCAAAAGGGACAACTAGTTCATTTTGAAAAGGTTTTCAAAGGCCTTTGAATAATCCCTAGTATGGGCATCATCTGCTTCCATGTACATGAACGAGGATCTAGATTCGAGGGTAAATGTACAATGTCATGGTGGAGGGCACCACGACACCGCCTGTCATTACCAACAACCTTTACTAATCAATACAAAAAATTAAAGCTAATTGCACTAACAAATAATTGTATAGTGTATTAAGATCAATTGCATCAAATAGTAGAAATCAAAGGTGCAATGATAGTTTAGAAGAATTCAAAGAAGTAAAGTAAACAATTATAGCAGGCGGGGGCTTAACTAATTAAACATTACTTCTTTGCTAAACCCGAAATTAAATAAAATAAAGAGAACGAAGATATAGAAAAATGGAAGGTTTCAAAGAATGGCACTCTCGGATTACCTACTTGAATGACTTAGAGAGCCTCGGGATTGAGAATATCGAACCTTCATTTGTGCCTTAGAGGGTTTCTAGGGTTGATTTAAGAAGGGCCTGGTGAGGTTCTCTGAACCTCTTAATGTTCTCACAAATTTTTCTGAGATTTTGGTTATCCTTACCAATTTTTTGGTGATGTCTAAACCTAGGAGGTAGCCCCTTTTTGTAACCCTTGACGGTGGCCAACCAAGCTTACTAAGAAAAAGAGACCTAGTTCAACCCCTGGTAGGCTTGATCTAAACGGATCGTGTATCCAAATAGAATTGTAATATTTGAGACCCACTTTAGAAGTGGAGAAGGACACTAAGAACCTAATCAAGATCCTTCCGCTAGGTACTCGGCTTTGTTCCCGGCTGACTCAGGTTAGAACCCAGCCGGGCTTTCAGGCCAGGCTGGGCTGGAATTTGTTTCGGTCATAACTTTGTCATCTAATCTCCATTTTGAGTGATCAATTTTTTTGCTAAAAATTTATTGAGTCTATCTTATAATGACACTAATTTCATAATGTTTTGATAACTGTGGAAGAGGATATAAGCAAAATTGTGAACAAGTGTCATTTTTAATGCAAGTCCCAATATTCGACTTATATTTTTTCTATTGCGTATTGCACTCTGATGTGTAATATGTCATTAGAAAGCTTATTCAATGAAGAATATTAATGTCTAAATGCAATAACTTTATGCGCCCTAAGGTGGGGTAAAAATATAGAATGAATCTCAACTAGACACCAAACATCGTCAATTTGGGCATGTTTGGGCCTTTAGGTTCTTTTACCCTTTAGTGGGTATCTTTGGGTTTGGATGTGTGGGTTAAGGGATATTGGCACATTTTAAGGCTTTTCATTTTCAATATCTAGGGGTCCCCAAGTTTCATTTGGTCGGTATGTCATCATCGCGCATTTTATTAAAAAAGGCATTTTGTAGGTGCCTTCAAAGGCATACCTGTTAGACTCTTAGATTCCAGGGAGACACTAAAGTCTGGGAGACACTTGACCCTCATCAAGGTAAATTAACTTGAAACACATAGGTTGCTAGGAAATCCAAAGATGCACCAGGAGTCTTATGGCATGAAATGTAAAGACCGGGCCCTCCTTTAGAACTAAACTAGACCACTTAGCTTTTAAATCATTCACACACTCGAAGAGCTTTCATGAATGTCACACTTTGCAAATAAGGTTTTCCAACATAGCTCTGCCTTTTAAACCTTGGTCACTGATTAAACCTATTTTAGAAAGCATAAAAGTCTCAAAAAAGTGTTGAAACATATCACTGAAAAGCACAACAATTCACAAGTAATTTAAACGCATTCTTTATGAAGCACCATGCCAAAGTTAAAACATGATATCATAAAGTCCAATGAACTCATGATGAGAGTTTATAATCACCTTAATTTCATAGCCAACCTGTATTTATAAGACATGAGCAAGGTAATAAAGCAGTAATTAACATAAGCAATGGTGCAAGGTATTCAAGAAACCTCACATACAAGGACATGTGGTCATATTATATCACAACCAAATGCCTTTACATAGTCAAGAGTGCCTCTAGTAACTCACAAATATGGTTCAAATTCCCAAACCTTACTACTCTATTTGTTACTTGTCGTTCCAAAAAAAATAAAAAACTATCAATTTGCACATATTCCAAGTTACACTTCTCACTTTGAAATTTTTAACTAACATATATGTTACAACTCACAAAAGATTTTCATCATCACAATTGCTTACCCTTAACTTAAAATTTTGCTAATTAATAGAAGTGTAAATATGCCCCTTAAATATTAACCATAATCACAAGCTTTCCATATAATCATTCTTTTTCTTTTTCCATTTTTGTTCCACTTTTTTGCTCATAAGATTCAAATTATAATCAATAAATTTCAATCATCTTTTTCCCTATTTATTTTGTCCTCCAACGCTCCCAAATTGTGATCTAAACATGAACAATCCCATCTCCAATATAAGAATCACATATAGCTCAAGAATTATGATCAGGAGGTCATAAAATTCACATGTACGCCATCATTTTCCACAAAACAATAACACCATCTCCCAAATTCCAAATTTACATATCCAAAACCTAATTTTCAACTCATACTCCATAATTTCATCACATATGCTAAATTCAACTATGAACACTAAAAATTAGTCCATCCCGCACAAAATCACACGTTCAACTCAAAATCATTTTAGCTTGAAACTGATATAGATTTAGGGAGAAGATTACCCACCTTGTATTTGAGAAAAATTTGACGAGCTGGTATTTGAAGCTTGGAGATTGTTGAACGGTAAATTTACCCATTTCACGCGCCTCTTTCTCCCACTTTTTAATCGTATAATAACTTTATTTTATAGGATTTTACCTTGTTTTATTTATGTTTTGTAGGAAATAACTCCAAATCAAGCAAACGTCGCGAAAAGGGATGAAAACGGGACAAAACGAAGGAAATCAGCGAAAACAGGCGAAAAGCAGTAGAGAAGGACGGTGTGCAGGTCGACACGGCCGTGCACCGGTGGCCGAAGCCACGCATGGCCAGGCGCACGGCCGTGCGTGGTGGCCGTGCGTGGTGCACGGCTGGCCGTGCGTCCAGGCACGGCCGTGCGTCGGGTCTGGGTTCGCGATATAACCCCATTTTCGGGCGTCTGCTCGGGCGCGGGGTCGCTCGGTGGTTCTTCCAGGCGATTTTTAGGGTAGTTTAGTTTAGGTTTTAGCGAATAAAAACTCCATTGAGGGAGATTAGTTTAGGATTGAAGATTGTATTCTTGGATTCAGCCTTTGGATTTCAAGTTCCTTCATCAATTCAAGACTAAGTTTTCTCCTCTTTTATCTCTCTAGTTTTTATGTTCTTGTTATTTATGTTTTGTTGGTTTCAATTCTTGTATTTGTTTTGTTTGATTTATATGTTTAATTTCATTGTTAATTTATGTTGTTTAGTTGTTTAAATTCGTTTTATTTCATTCTCTTCGTTTTGTTCTTCAAGTTTATGTTCTTATTGGTTAGTTTAGGTTTTCATGCGTTTTTCATGTTTTGTTGGTAGATTTTGTTGGCTTGGATTGTGATTAGCCTCTTGATGGCTAATTGATCTTGTACTAGGCCTAACCATACCCAATCTATGCCTAGAACTTAGAGTTTTCCTTCACGCCTGCCAAGTGTTCGATGAAATGCCTGAGAGGGTTTTCATCCATATTTTTGGGCAACTGACTTATGCTGAGAGGTGAGGTCAATTTGCTAGTGTGGGAGAGGGAATAGCCGAGTTCGGGACACGAAAGTAGTATCCGAATCGAGCTAGGTCCGGGGTTGCTAGTTTTGTGGTCTAATTCGCCTAACCCCACGAAAGTAGGTGGTTACACGAGTTAGACTAGCTCATGACCCTTGAGAGAGGGCTTGGGTGGTCTTTGATGGTGCAACCGACCATCTCTTGTTCATAGTGTGGTTCGGGCAGGTTAGGACTCGTCTTGGTTAGTTGGTTCATCCATTGGAAAAATCACAACTCCAAGTCGCTTGTTTCTGTGTTTGTAGCGTAGTTTAGTCTTTTCTCTTTCACCCTTTGATCTCGCCTAGATTGAGACGCTCTAGTGAACTCTGGTAGTTGGAAACACAATTCCCTGCGGACGACACCCCAAGTACTCAACGATACACCTTGCACTTGGGGTTTATAAATATTAAAACTTTTAACGCAACAAGTTTTTGGCGCTGTTGCCGGGGAATTGTCGTTTTTCAATATTGGGGTTTACTTTAGCATTCGAGGCTAGGCCTTTAGAAAATCCAAAAAATTTAAAAAATCAAAAATTTGAAAAAAAAAAAAATTCAGGATGGCTATTTTCCATTTCCCTCAATTTGGGCACGAACCTTTTTGGCAATATTTATCTCGGTTTAATGATTATTGTGCTCAATATGTGCATTTCACGTATGAGAAATGGGAAGTATGCGATGCTGTGCTTGAGGGGGAAACATATGAGACTCGAGCGATCCTTGAGTCCATGTGTTATGGTGGTTTGTGTTCCTTAAATGCCGATGGCATGTGGGATTTGTTTGAGTCTCCAGCTTGACATCAATGGTAATCTAATGATGTTAGAGACCAATGTCATCACTATTCTGCTTACCCTCAAGTGTTGTGCTCTTTTTGCCAATCTTTTGACCATGATGTGAATTTTTGTCCCCATCGTGCTGTTTCCAATGAATGCTATGCTAGACTTGATGCCATGATAGGGGCAATGAATGAGCAAAACGAACGCTTTGCTAGTAGGATGAGGGAGTGGAGTTTATCGCATGAGACCAACTCTAGTTTACCTTACCCTAGACTTGAGGCTCGTCTCTATGATGATTGTGAGTCTTCCCTTCCCCTAGGGTCGAATGTTATTGATGATGCACCTTTGACCGACCCAGGAGAAGTGTTTGACCTTCCCTCGACTCCATTGGCGTTCGTCGCTCCATCCTTTTCTAGTACACCTATGGGCACTAGCGTTAATGCTCTAACCTTACATGCTTCTCCCTTCCCTTTAACTCAGTGCACGGGGTTAGAGATCGGCGAGACTTTTCAGGGTGATGCTAGCTTTGTAGAGGATGTTTTACCCTCTTGGTCAGGAGAACTTACATTGGTTGAGCCATATCTTGAGGAGGCTCCTTCCGAGGAGTTGTGTGATGATAGTTTGGTGGTTGGTGCCGCACCTAGTATTGACCACATCAGCCCAATTTGCACCAACCCACTTGACTTCACCCCACTTCATCTCCTCTCCTTTCCACCACGCACTCCCACTTGCATGCACTCCATGAGTCCCTAGGTGACATTCGGGGGTATAATCCCTCCTTGAACCCTTTTTGTGCATACCTAGAGGACATGCCTAGAAAACCTGAGTGGACCACTTTCTTTCATCATTATTTCAATTTTTCTATGGCATTTGATAAGTCTAAGAGGACACTCACTTTGTTTGCTCAATTCTTACTAGTATTCTCTTATTCGCACTATTCGGAGATGCATGCACAGGCACACGATAAGCTTCTGAGAGCTTTGACTGCATCCGAGCTACCGACTCGCATCTTGAGCGGCAAGGAGTGGCTGATGCTCCTTAAGCCATCATGGCATAGTTCGGGTACATTCAGTACCCGACCTGGTATACTCGTTCTCACTCTTCCCCCCTTCTTTCTATTTTTCTTTTCTTTCTTTTTATTTTTGTTTAGTTGTGGATATTTAGGATTGTGTTTTGGTTGGTGATCATCTTGTGGTGAAATGTGGATGCTGCCGAGCCGTTGTTGGCTATGATCACCATTTTCGTGTTTTTGTGGATTTTTATTGTGTTGTGATTGGTGGTGTTGTTGGATTGGTCCATATTTGTTTTTGGTGGTGTCAGTTTGTATATATGTGTGATCGTGTTGTTGTTTTGGGTGAGATTGTGTTTTTGGGAGAGTGTGCTAGCTTGTGTATATTTTTGTCGTCTTTTGTTTTTCTTGTGTTTGATTTTTTTTTTCTTTATTTTTGTGTGTTGGTGATGACTCACGGCTCCCAATGAGGACATTGTGAGATTTAGGTGTGGGGGTGGAGTCATCTCCCATTTTTCTTCTTATTTTTGTGAAAATTTTTCATTTTTGTGTAAATTTTTCTTTTCTTTTTGCATTTAAGGGAGTTTTGTACTATTTAGATCAGTCTTAATCTCCGGTACCTTGACTATTAGCTCGTATATCTGTCATTTTAGACCTCAGTTCTAACCCCAACAGTCCATCGTAATTTTGCAATCCAGTCCTGAATTCATGTATTGTCATCATCCTGAATTCTTAGTCTTCCACGATCGACTCTCCCATTGTCCACTGCACAGTTCCCTTTATATGTGCTGGCATCCCCTTTTTTCCAAAACAAAAGCAAAAACAAACAAATTCAAGCGCTACTGGGTGCATCCCTTTGAGGCGTGACGTGAGTTTGTAATGAAAAAAAAATAATAATGGAAAGAAAAGAAAGTGGGAAAGAAAAGAGTTGGAAATGACGAGTACCCCTTTGAGGCATGCGCTACGGGGTGTTACCCTTTGAGGCAATACTGCTACTGGGGAAGCCTGCTCTCCATGCTAGCCAATCAAAAAGGTAGCTTGTGTCAATTGCGTGGGATTGAGTTTGTTTTTGGTAGGCTTAGTGTTAGGGTGATGATACACTTGCACACCAGGCACCAAGATGGATTCATTATTTTCATGTGTCGTGGGGTGAAAAGCTGATGTCTGGATGCCATTCTTTGGGATGATTTGTCCTGAAATGCATATACTGCTTGTATACAGACTGATACTTGAGCCACTAGGTGGTTTTGGTTGATCCGAACGTGTACAGTTCACCCTGTTGTATATATTGTGTTTTTCCTTTTTTATTTTTCGATTTTTGTTTCTCTTTTCTTTGTTTTTCCTTTTTGAGATTTTGTGGGTATATCTTCTGCAAACCCTCACGAGACCTTACTCGTCCACTTGGGGTAACCAAGGGGTTTAAAGGGCTTGTTGCATACGCTAAATGCAACCGTGATTCCTACGAAAGTGAGTTAGTTGTTTACTTTAGTTTTTCTTTTATTTTGCTCGAGGACGAGCAAAAGATAGGTGTGGGGGTGTGTTGAACAGTAAATTTACCCATTTTACGCGCCTCTTTCTCCCACTTTTTGCTCGTATAATAACTTTATTTTATAGGATTTTACCTTGTTTTATTTATGTTTTGTAGGAAATAACTCCAAATCAAGCAAACGTCGCGAAAAGGGACGAAAACGGGACAAAACGAAGGAAATCAGCGAAAACAGGCGAAAAGCAGCAGAGAAGGACGGTGCACGGCCGACCTGCAGGTCGGCACGGCCGTGCACCGGTGGCCGAAGCCACGCATGCCCAGGCGCACGGCCGTGCATGGTGGCCGTGCGTGGTGCATGGCTGGCCGTGCGTCCAGGCACGGCCGTGCGTCGGGTCTGGGTTCGCGATATAACCCCATTTTCGGGCGTCTGTTCGGACGGGAGGTCGCTCGGTGGTTCTTCCAGGCGATTTTTAGGGTAGTTTAGTTTAGGTTTTAGCGAATAAAAACTCCATTGAGGGAGATTAGTTTAGGATTGAAGATTGTATTCTTGGATTCAACCTTTGGATTTCAAGTTCCTTCATCAATTCAAGACTAAGTTTTCTCCTCTTTTATCTCTCTAGTTTTTATGTTCTTGTTATTTATGTTTTGTTGGTTTCAATTCTTGTATTTGTTTTGTTTGATTTATATGTTTAATTTCATTGTTAATTTATGTTGTTTAGTTGTTTAAATTCGTTTTATTTCATTCTCTTCGTTTTGTTCTTCAAGTTTATGTTCTTGTTGGTTAGTTTAGGTTTTCATGCGTTTTTCATGTTTTGTTGGTAGATTTTGTTGGCTTGGATTGTGATTAGCCTCTTGATGGCAAATTGATCTTATACTAGGCCTAACCATACCCAATCTATGCCTAGAACTTAGAATTTTCCTTCACGCCCGCCAAGTGTTCGATGAAATGCCTAAGAGGGTTTTCATCCATATTTTTAGGCAACTGACTTATGCTGAGAGGTGAGGTCAATTTGCTAGTGTGGGAGAGGGAATAGCCGAGTTCGGGACACGAAAGTAGTATCCGAATCGAGCTAGGTCCGGGGTTGCTAGTTTTGTGGTCTAATTCGCCTAACCCCACGAAAGTAGGTGGTTACACGAGTTAGACTAGCTCATGACCCTTGAGAGAGGGCTTGGGTGGTCTTTGATGGTGCAACCGACCATCTCTTGTTCATAGTGTGGTTCGGGCAGGTTAGGACTCGTCTTGGTTAGTTGGTTCATCCATTGGAAAAATCACAACTCCAAGTCGCTTGTTTCTGTGTTTGTAGCGTAGTTTAGTCTTTTCTCTTTCATCCTTTGATCTCGCCTAGATTGAGACGCTCTAGTGAACTCTGGTAGTTGGAAACACAATTCCCTGCGGACGACACTCCAAGTACTCAACGATACACCTTGCACTTGGGGTTTATAAATATTAAAACTTTTAACACAACAGTGATGGGTAACCTAAGTGAAGGTTCCTTATGACGCCTTCTTCTTCCGCATGACATCTCCTTCTTCTTCTTCTTCTTCTCCTCCCTCTCTCTCCCTTCTAAATCAAACAAAACCTTCTAATTCATTTAATTAAAAACAAAATCACAGTTATTGCAAAAGTCTTGGTGAAGTGAGGTGCAAAATATCACATTTTAAGACTCAACAGCAATCTATGTACACTTCAATATTTCTATTAATCTGATTTTAGAACAGCTTGTTGACCAATATTTAATAGATTGCATTGGTACTTCTGCTAGTTTGTGATGAATGCAAGATGGTCCTTGTCTTGTTCCCATCTGAGTATGTAATGTAAACATGAGTAAGAATCCATCAAGGATAAGAAAGCATGACGACTAATTGACTATACTAGTTGATCAATCTTGGATAGTGAGAAATAGTCCTTGTAGTAGGCCTGATTTAGATATGTATAATCAATATACATTTTCCAGGAGGCATTGGGGCTTTTTGACCATAACTATATTGGATGGCAATTATGATTAGTAGCACTTCTTAATGAAACTAGCATCTAAGAGCTTTATACCTCCCATAGGACAGCTTGGTTTCTATCAAGGGCTAAGTGTTTCTTCTTCTACTTTACAGGTCTTACCTTGGGGTATATTGCTAACTTATGTACCATGATATATAGGCTCTAAGGTTTATACCTGGCATCTTTGGAGTAGAATAGGCAAACACATTAGCGAACCAGGTATTTGTCGTGAAAATTTGGTTAATTAAGCATAAAAAACGTGCTAGAACTGAATAGATGTGAAGAAAATAAAAAGGCCATGGAGGGCGGGGCTATGAAAAAGCAGTCCATGGGGATCACAATGATCTATGGGCTCCACCACTGCCTATTCCTTGTTGATTTTCTAAAGTTGGTCATCCTGGATTCATTGTGTAAGCTAACTCGGGTTAATCGTATTATACATCAGGGTAAACTATGTTCCTTGTGGGTTTTTGGCTCATTCTTATGGGCTCTTGGCTCTTTGCATTATCCTTCATTGGTTTTTATAGGTACACTTGAGTTCTCTTAGCCATTTTTTTGTAAAGTATCATCAATGACAGCATACCCAAGCATAAAATTGATAAAAAGTGCATAAATCACTCAAAATGCACACTATCCCCTAAAATAACACCCAAACACTCATAAAATCATATGCAAATATGACATTCATCACCCCCTCCGTGTTTAAACCTTTGCTTGCCCTCAAGTAAAGCTAACTCAAGACAAAACAAGAAGGAGGAAATGCTTGTAGGATCAACAACCCCCTCAAGATAGGTGATGGGCAATACTTCACAAGAAAGAGTAATAATCAGTGACAACTCCAAGTAGCATCCAAATTCATTCAAAACTAGACACGGTATATGTTTCCAAAGAAGTATGAGACCATTAGCCCAACATCAAATATGATCACTCCCAAGCAGCTATACAACACACAAGCACATGGAAAATAGTTGAGCTAAATGGATTGAACCTCACTTCGAGAAATATGAATCTCTCGTAACCATGCGCTTGAAATATAGCATGAGTTCATTCAAGGCTCAATCCAAGGAGGCTATCTACTGTACGTTTGCTAAGACTCTCAAATTCTCCAC
The DNA here is from genome assembly GCA_029747015.1 of Carnegiea gigantea. Taxonomy (NCBI): domain Eukaryota; kingdom Viridiplantae; phylum Streptophyta; class Magnoliopsida; order Caryophyllales; family Cactaceae; genus Carnegiea; species Carnegiea gigantea. The sequence goes on from JAKOGI010000276.1 coordinate 272,420, forward strand.
CAATTAGAATGTAACGTGTACGTGACAATCAAAAGGACTTTATATGGATTGTAATGAGGGCTCGAGGGTCAAGAGAAAGAAGTGGATAAACATTTTGGGACATGTGGAGCTAATAGCCAAGTGGATTAAGGAGCAATAAACAATGGGCCAATAAATCATAAAATTCACGAACACTCCTAACCCTAACAATACAATGAACATACACCATGAATCAAGTAGGACATGAGTTGATATATGAAGGAACACAACCTATTTATAAGATACCATTGCCAATCACTTATTACATTTTTTCATATTTTCTTCTCTCTTTTTTCTCTTGTTTTTCCTTTTTGTGTTTGCCTTGAACTTTTTTTCCTTTTTTTCCTTTTTTCCTGAAAATGAAAAGAAAAGGGAATTTCAACTATTGAAAGGTGTAGGATGTATAAATATCAGCTCATTTCGAATACATATGAGCACAACCCAAAGGAAAGGGGCACAATCCAAATGTACAATGCCATCAACTCAACACACCTATATACCAAAGCCATTACAAACACCCCCAAAAATATCCATGACATACATGAAGTGATGCTGCATAGACATAGCCTTATAATTGGAATACATGCATGGCTAAGGGCTAAATATGAGGGTCACAGGTCTCAAGCTCAAGAAGGCTAGTAAAGGAAATGAACATGTAACTGAAAGGTAAGCTATTTAGCAATAAGCTAAAATACCAAAGAAGAAAGAATGTCCTTATCATATCATCAAATATGCACATGCTAATGTGGTTTTGCAGAAGAGTTTAGGCAAGGTCTAGAGACACAACATGGAATAGTCGCACCTATGAAGAAACATAAGACTAAATATGATGACTTAGCATATAAAGGCTCAAGGTCTCATGGGATATTTACCAAAGCACAATTAGCTTATAAAATGAAGCACATGTATGGACATTAGTGCCTATGATTTCAAGAGGAAACATAGTTCTCAATCAAGACAACAAGCTAAAACATGGAGTTCACTTTCACGAACCCTATGCAAAAAACGTTAGCACCAACGGGAGCACACATCAAAAGTCAATCAAACGCATAATGACCACCATACCTAGCAAGAGCATCATTAGAGAGCATCTCAAACCAATTCTCACCATCCTTATATACAACTAAAAATGCAAACATAAAATGCAACTAAATGCAACACACTAATGTAAACGAAAGGAAATCTAAAACCACAAGCTTTGACTAGTATCTAAAGTAAAAGGCATAATAGGAAACATAAAATTACTCCTCACCATGGTTAGACAAAGCATTATTCAAAGGAAGTGAATGAGGATAAGAGGAGGGAGAAAACAAAAAAGAATAATTTCACCAACGTAAGTGCTAACTGCACCTAAGCTAAGGCCTCCTAATAAAACTAAAGGGCTTGGAGCATTAGCCACTCCATCAAAACTTCAAGGCCCATCTCCCCAAATTAGATGTTACTAATGCACACAATAGCCTGTTAAACTCCTGTGATCACAACTCAGAAAGCATAAGGTAGGAGGCAATAAGCAAAATCACACCAAATATAATAAGTGTCCTCTTAACCTTATCAAAGGCCTTAGAAAAATCATAGAAAGGATCAAAGAATGCAGTCCACACGATTTTCTAAGTGTCTTAGGTATGCATAATATGGGTCAAGAGAGGGACCATACTCTCTAAAGGCATATCAACTACATCACTATTTCCCTTAAGCACGTCACAAATGTTTTCAGTAGGGCCTAATTCATCATGGACATTACACATCTTTGAGTAAGACTTAGGGGAATAGAAGAGTAGTTAACACAAATGATAAGCATAGAATGCAACATTGGAGTAGGGAACACATGACTTGATGGCATCAATCCATTCACAACCTCTAGACAAGTCTCCTCATCAACAGTATCAGCTGATCCATGGTTAGCATCATTATCATCCCTAACATTTAACCTATAAGACTCACCCACCTCAAACCCCTCAACTGAGTAAAATGTGATCAGAGATTATACAAAGTAAAGGCACCATCGGTAGTATCTCTAAGCGAGCTAGGGAAAGATGGAGCAACATATATTATACATGTTACAGGAGGTCAAGCTCTTCCTCTAAGCTGACTCTAAAAAACAGTGGACTCGCTATCATCACAAAAATCCACATTCAATGTGGATAAACTAGGATTAGGATTGGTCTCGTGCAATAGGTTATACCCCTTGCATCTCATCTTCAAATTTAGCACTATGCTCAAGAAAAGTCCTCATCTTGGCCTCAATTATAGAACCTTCACCACAAGTAGTATAAGAAGGATACATAGATCCATTATGGTCAGTCAAATATCATAGTTCATAGAAGTAAGGGGCACATAGAAGCATATAACAGGGTTGGGTAAAATGACCTAGTTTGAAATGTACAAGGATTACAGTAAGAGTACCTAGATACACAACAAGCTCTTTTAAACTAAGAAGTGTTCCAAGCAACCATTGAAGCAAAGTCTAAGCATACTTCAACATTTTTAGCAAGAAACCCTCAATGCTCCAAAAGAGTATGAGTTTTCCTATTCACACCCTCATGTACGATGTCAAGATTTTCCTATTTTCCCTTAAGTCAACACGTGGAGCAAGAAAGCATGTAATCTATTAAAGTAACACCAAGACAATTCATGCTAAAATCAGCAAAACTGCAAAATTGACATCTCTTTTGTTTTTATTTTGTTTTCAATTTTTTCCAGAGAAAGGCTAGGCAAACTTGTCAAAAACAAAAACCCAATATTTTCTATAGTTCCCTAGCAATGGCACCAAAAACTTAATAGAATTATGCAAAATAAGCAATCACCCAATCCATGCATCAATTAAGCACTTCTTCCTCAACTGGTTATTTCAAAATCGATCATCAAGCATCCACCTGGTTTTTCAAGTGAATTGAAATACCTAGACCTAATCAATTAGCATGTCTTAAGGGTTCTTGATTTATTTAGGTTCATTAAACATGCAATTATTAAATTATTGGATTCTCGATTAACATGATTTTGTCAATACTTCATTCAATCAAGTCAAATCCTAGGATTTCTATAGTAGATTTCACCATTATGCTTCACCCAATACCTAAAACATGTAAGAAAATAATCATATTCCTTCTAAGATATTAAACCTTTGACATTTGATAAAATAATCCAATAAATTTCTAAGTACTAAAAGAGATCAACAAAAGATTAAAAGATTAGCTAGTGCTTGCAAAGATCCAAGATCAAACAATCAATTATAAGACAAATTAACAAAACAAACTATTCAATCTAGAAAATATAAAATCCTAATTAAGAGAAGAGATAGAAAGAGAAAGTGATGCTTAGTTATGGGATTATGCTTGAATCTCTTGATAGAAAGAGAAAGCGATGCTTGGTTATAGGGTGGCGCTTGAATCTGTCGATACTTGCCTTATCCGCCGTCCCTTCGCAAATCTTCTTCTTCTTCTCCTTCTCGTTCTAACTCTCTTCAACTTAGTTATGTACTGGATAGATGGTAATGGGATAAATGGGAGAAAAGACCGAGAACCATACATTTATTGTGAAACATGAGCAATCAAACATAAAAAAATGTGTCAGAACCAAACAAACATGAAGAAAATAGGAGACCACTAAGGAATGGGCCACCACGGATAGATCATGGGGACCACCAGGATCCGTAGGCTCCATCACCACCTGGCGGTGGCGACATCTACCTTCTTGGTTTCCTAAAGTTGGTCAACTAGATTGACCGTAAGCTAATTGAGGTTAAGCATGTTGTGCACCCAGATAGAACCTGCTTGATTTCCATCTGAATCTCTTTCTTAGGCATGTTGAATAAGGATCTAACCTGCTTGATTGAACTTTTTTTTTCCTTTGTCCCTTATTTTCTTCTGCCCTTTCTTTAGGCTATTCTTTTCAATATATAGCTCCTCATGCATAGTTTATGTATGGGTACAAGCTTCTACACTTTTTAAGGCATTTAAAAGCGCGGCAAGGAGTTTCCTCTTCAATTGCAACCTGAAGTATGCATTCCTAACTTCATTTTTGAAGCTAGCATTGCCATATGGTGGTGCAGATATGCGATAATAAGGCACTCCTTGTTGAATCTTTGTGTGAGGCTCTTAGGAGCTTCCTATGTCTTTGAACCACTATGATAAAGGATGAACTATTTTTGGTACGTCCCCTACTACCTAGAAAGTGACTTAAGAACTCAACTCTCAATTGTTCTTATGACATGATCGATAAGGAAGGGAGTTTGTAGAACCATATTTGTTCATCCCTTTCAGTGTTATTGGGAAGCATCTATGCATAATAGCTTGACTAAGTGAAGGTATGAGATACATATGAGTAAGAATGCATTCACATGCTTCTCTACATCAATTATACCATTATGAAGGTTAATTTCGGGTACCTTGACCTTCTTTAGCAATGACGAATTTAAGATTTCATAACCAAAGGGAGATTTGAGCTAACGAAGGTCCAAAGAGATCTTATCAGTGCTGTCCTATCTCTAGTTATTTCCATGGTAGTGGGATCTCTCTAACAAACATTCGATCCAGTCGTTGCCTTATTAGAAGGATGGTTTTTTCCTCTCTGAACAGAGATACGCCTGACAAACATTTAATTGAATCATGTTGAGTCTTCTGCTGACTTGTCACCCCTTCTTTTTAAGGTAGTCTCAAACCTCTTCTATGTTCTTGAGCCTTTCTCTTAGATGCCTTCTCTGAAGGTCTGGTTGATCCTTGTCTTCTAACCTATAACTATTTGCTAGTCCTTGTTGGAAGGACCCAACCGATACTTTGACATGCTGGATTTAGTGGGGTTGGGCCTTGTGCAATCCTTAAGGTCCCTAGGTTCCTTTAAGCAGTGGAGTTAAGGCCGACCAATGTCATGGTTAGTTTTTGGAAACTTTCATGACTTTCTGTGACAGTTTGGCATCCTTAAAGAAAAGTGCCTCTAGAGGAGGATTTAGGCCTATGTAGTCTATGACATCCTCCACCATGAACACCAACCACTCATTGGTCTGCAATTCTTGTCTAGAATCTCTCATTATCTTAGGCTTCCCATCTTGGATTTTTTTTTTTGGGTGGTAGTACTTGTACATACTGCGCCAAAACATTTCAACTTAGAGTTGCATATCACTAGGTTATTTGAATGATCATGCGAGGGAGCAAGGACCAACCAAAAAACTTAAGAAACTCAATAGAGGAAAGATTGTTCTTCTCTAAAAAGCCTTCCATGCTTAAATTATAGAGGGAAAAAGATGCAGGTAAGAGAAGAAACTGGATTGTTTGAATCACTGATCCTATATGGTGACGTAGCTTGCTTGTAAAGGGGTTTGAGGAGATCTTATAAATGTTTTTTTTTTTTATCTTAGATCTTCCATTTCACCAGAGTTGAGTTACTACTGGCCCAATAGAAGGTAAAATTCTCTCATCACAGATTTTCTCCATTCACAAGACTTAAATCTGAGACCTTGCTTATTGGGAACAAGCGTCAAACCATTTGAACCAAATTGTGCTAGTTATAAATTTATACTAGAATTCCCTCATTGGTAGAATGGAGTTTGTTTCCTAAATAACTTGGCTCTCCAAGATAACTGCCTGGAAGTTATTATGTTAATGGATTAACATGACGTGAATTGGGTTAGACCTTTCTATTGGGATATCTCTCGAGTTCATGTCCAAGTCCCAATAGTGGAGGCTACCTAAATTATGTGAAAGACTCATTCTCACTACACAAAATACTTTCTTTATGAGTGGAAAATACTTCAACATAAAATAGATTGCTTTCAGGCTTATTTGGTGAGAAAAATTGGAATAGAATGAAATGGAATCATGACTTGAACCATGGGGAATTAGATATGAAACTTGAATTCTGAACTCAGTTGTCAAGTGAAGGCTAGAATGGAATCAAGTTCTAGTCCTGAATGGAATTAAATTCTAGTCTTTGATATTTGGTGAGTAGTTATGGAATGAAATCAAACCTATTTTATTTTTAAAATGTTGTTTGCAATTATAAATTTATTGATTTAATTTTTGGAATGAAAAGTTATATATTTTCTACAATAATAATAATAATAACAACAACAACAATGACAATAATAAAATAAAATAATAATAATAATCATAATATTAATATCATCTGCTTCATCATCAGCGACAACCGCCGCTAATCGAGACCTGCCACCAACCCAAACCTAGTATAACCTATTATCACTGTAGTGTGTCACCTGCTATGGATGCCGTTGTCGGCACGCTGCCAATGACTCGCCGCTAGCCTGTAGCCAATTGCCTGCGCTTCCCCTCTCTCTATTCTTCATTTGCGCATCTCAATGACCAAACCCGAAAGCCACCATGGGGCTTTGATTCACCGTCCATGAGGCGCGATGATAGGCGGGAAAGCAATGTGGGAGGATTCCAACCACCATCCAACACTTTTAGTGTTGGGTCATAATTGTTGGAGGTTTGGTGGTGATTGTGATGGCCGTCGAGATGGCGAGCGATATGGGGATGGCAAGGTTGCCAGCAGCCATTGAGTCTGACGGTGCCATTTTGGTGTTGGATGTCGATTGATAGCAGGCGGTAGCAATGGTGGGCTAGTGGCTGGTGGTGGTGGTGAGGAGGATGGAAGTTGCGAATGAATGGGAGGTTGCGAATACAATTTGAGTTTTTTTTTTCTTTTGATAATTAATGTTGAACCTTGGGGATGAGAATTTGAAACCCCCAAAAATGGGAGGGTTCAAAGTTCCAAGGGTGGGGGGTACTTCTAGGTATCAAGTTCCTTAAATTTCTCACCAAACATTCGGGGCTGGAACTTGAAACCTGACGATTCAAGTCCCCAACCTTTTTTTTGCTCATCAAACACACAATCAATAGGTTGAAAAATAGTTTTACACTCCTACTGCTATCCGAATAGGTTTGGTTGTTTTTAGGAAAGAAAATGCTTGTTACTAGTGGGGGGTTCTTAGTTCAAGTATGCGAGTTCTTGTTAAAAAATGCTGCTAAACTTTTAAAAATATTCATGAATGCCGCCCAACTTTTTTTTAAGTTAAAAAGATCATTAAACTTACCAAAATGTTCAAAAATGACATTATAATAGAGGCATTTTTGAGTTATTTTGAAAAGTTAAGTGATATTCTTTTATTTTTTTACGCAATTCAATAACATTTTTAACTTAAAAAAAGTCTACTAGTATATTTAAATATTTTAAAAAATTTAATGATAAGTTTTAGCAAGAACTCTCGAACACATCGCACGATAGTTTGCATTTTAAACCAACCTAACTGTAGTTCACTTTGCAGCCCGAACTTGATGCTTCGAGGCTGTCGACCCATGTATTTAAAACCGGAGGATTACATTAAATTAACATTTCCCACGTCTCCTCTTTTCTCCCTCCTGGAAGCATGCCAAACTGCAAGCAACGAGGCGTCAAGCCGGTACATACACGAACAGCATAGAGCACGCTCACCTGCAAAAAGTGCGACCCCCTAACTGAGAAGGCAAGATGATGAGAATCTTCAGAGGCAGTAGAGACAACGGCAGTGCCTCGACGGAGACTCCTTCTCCGCCGCCGGCATCGTCGCCGTCGCCGTCGCTGTCCCCATCGCCGGCGGTCAGCGGCCACGCGCGGCCGATCCGATTCGTCTATTGTGATGACAAAGGAAAGTTCAGGATAGATCCAGAAGCCCTGGCCACTCTTCAGCTTGTAAAGGAGCCAATTGGCGTTGTTTCCGTTTGTGGTCGCGCTCGTCAGGGCAAGAGCTTCATCCTTAATCAGGTTAGTTTCTCTTCTTCTTGTCCCTCTTTTGGATTTTCTTTTTTTGTTTGTTTGTTGAGAGGTTAAGCGTTAGGTTTCCTCGTTTTTGTGGATTGAATTTAGTGAATTAAGCTATGGGTGGGACAGTATTAGTGTTATGCTGTTTGAGGTTTAGGGTTTCACAGATTTGATTTAGAAGAAAGGTTTGATCTTTAGTTGTGCTTGTGATTGCTGTGTTTTATGACTTGTTGATTTGCATCGAGTTTTACTCGTTTTGGTATGATTGCGAAGAAGTACTCCCCTACTTTGCCCTGCAATGCTCGAAACAAACCATAATGACTATAGTATACTGTCCCTTTTGTTTTCTGGGTGGTTGATCTCCTGTGCTGGCCTTAGTTGATTGTGGCAAATTGGCAATTGGTCTTGGGAAGGAACTCAATGATGCAATTTGCCTGTGGTGATGCCGGGTTCTAACAATAGTATGCTTGCGTTATCTAGATGTGGGCTTAGTGGAAGTGAATTTTTAATTTGTTGTTTATTTTTTGCTTGAAGGACATTGGCTTCTTTATTCTGGAGGATATTTCATCTAAGAAGCAATAAGAAGCCAACTTTGGCAACTGATTCATGTTGCAACATGCCATGATGGAACAAGCATATGCTTCTGGGGTTTCTCTTTTTCTTTGTTAGTTAATAAATTCGTGTATGAGGGATGAAATTTTCATTGTCTGACCAAGTGGTGAATTAATGGTGGAAGTTAGTTGAGCTTGATGGCTTTTTGCTTTCTATAAGTGTATATCATGTAACTTGCTATACTTGAGCTGCACCTATATGAGCTGTTTATGATTTAGTTGCATTCTGAGTTCTTTCTCACGTTACTCTTCATGGATTCCTTTGCTAGCAACACTGTCACCAATATTGAGCTGCACCAATATGTGCTGTCCTCCGTTGTGGATCCAGCGAAATGCAGAATTTAGATTTTGGTGACAATTCACGGAGTCGCAGTCACCAGTTAGTAGATTGTTGATATTGGGAATTTGCCTAACTTTTGAAATATAGACCATTGACAGCAAAGGGCTGAAGTAGAATCCCCAGAACATAATATTTTTAACCACCTGGGGGGCTTGAATATCCTTGTGTAAAAAGTACATTAACACTTGGGTCATATATGTTTACCTGAGGTGCGATGTTAGACTTGAATGATCATTTCAATTTCTTATGGACACATAGCAATCTATTCACAATTAGAGGTCAGTACGTTACTTTTTGAGAGAGAGCAATAGAATTCGACGCTCGCATGGAAAAAGTCTTATGCTCCTCTTTTTTTTTTTTTTTTTTTAAGATCGAATTTAAGTGGAAAGGATGCAATGCTCATTCTTTGACCTAGAAAATTATATTTTTGGAAACAGAAGAGCAGCACCTCAGTGGTGAAAATTGTCAAGTTTGACAGATTATTTTCATGAGGTACCTAGAACTAGAATGACTGATAATGTGATGTCATTGTTTTTTGAGCTCTGGCTTTACTTGTTATGGATTTCTTCTTAGCTAGCAAGTTGTAGAGGACAACCCATGAGAGAATGGCTGTGGTCTTAAGTGGAGCTAGCCAAACATAGAATTCTGGCTTTGGTACAATAAATACAAGTCATGCATGAGCCACCTGGGGCTCAACTGTGAGGATTGAGCAGAATGTTGATAATAGGCATTTGCCTTGTTTTTGAACTGTGGAGCATTACTAGAAAAGGGCTAAAATAGAGTCCTTCGAACAAGATTTTTTCACCATTCATGGGGCTTGAGTGTACTTGATTGTAAAATAGGTAGCACTTGACCAGCATACATGTTTGGCGCAAAATGAGACTTAATCATTTGACTTGACCGATCATTACAAATTTACAAATACAACAATATTTTAACGGGTAAAAGTGATTTCATTGAGAGACCAATAGAATTAATGCTACAGGCGTCTACAAAGACTATTTACGGATTCAATTAGATCAAAAAAAGGAGAAAAAAAGCCCTCCATGTACTCAAAATACAAAATTGTGATCTGTTCATCGTTTATGTTCTCTAGAGTTTTTTCAGTGCTATCAAAACTCTTCTATTTTTCGCTACTTAAATTATTAAAAAGTAGCAAAAAAGTCAACCTAGTAACTCCATGTTGACCTTTTCTTCCGAAAGATCCTCCCAGAACCATCTTGTGTTGTTTATCTGGTTTGTGAAAGCCTGAGGGAAGCCCAACAACAATTAAAGGCCAATTTTCAAAGGATCTAGTAAATGGCCAATGAAGTAGGTAATTCGATTTCAAATCCCTTTTGCACATGAAAAACCTAGTAACCAATACATTGCAGCCCAACAATTAAAGGCCAACTCCTGGGGGGCTTTAGCAAATGCCCAATGAAGTAGATGGCCATTCAATTTCAAATGCCTTTTACACATGAAAGATCTATTAACTGATGCATTTCCCCACGTTTTTGCAATGCATTAGATACCAAGATTTTACCTTTTAAGTGGTCTCCACAAAAGAAGGCTGCTTTCATTAGAGAGGAAGGCTTCCAAATAAGTTTCGAATGAACCTATTATCCAAGAGGAAGAGATGATAAAGCGAAAAGGCCAAAAGCTCGTAGAAGTATGATTTGATTTTGAACTCCCACTAAGGTTAAGTTTCCTTTTAACCAAGCCAAGAAGATAGGCCTTCAAGGAAATCTCAATAAACTTGCTAAAGGAAATCACTGTCCAAAAAGGCTTCCTAAACAATATAGTAGGGTAAATATTCAAGCAAGAAGACTGCTGATCACAATAGAAGATAGATGCATAATTTCCCTTGGAAGAGTGTAAAGAGAGGGGAAGAGGCCACCTAAGGAAACACCATTGAAGTATATGCCATTTAGGTAATAAGTTACTGAACCATCTCCAATTGAAAAATAATGATAAAAATGTTTGTAGCCAATGGTAATATGCCTCCAAAGGCTTACAGGAAAAACAATGAAGCCCTTTCCGCATCCCTTTTTTTATCAGATGAAAGCAAAAATATGATTTCTGTCGGAAGTCCTTGCCACATCGTATGCTAGATAATAAACCATTTTCCTCCATAGCGTATTTTCTCATGATAAACCTTCACAGCCACTTGTTTAGAAGAGTGTAACTGAGAGTGAGAATGTGTCTAGCACCTTATCATCCTTCAGGATATGTTACTTAATTATGTCTTATCCAATTAGTCTATACTTCTAGTCATCCCTGAAAGAGCTCAAAAAGAAACCTTTATGAATGTGATGCAAAGCACAAGGGGAGCCGGGAGAAGCAAAGTAAAGAATTGTTGCAATTTGCATAAAATTAGTAAAATAGACTCCTAAAGAGGTGGCTATGGTATGAACTTTGTTTTAGTGCTTTAATACAAAACCAATGCAGGATATGCTGGATAGGAATTATGGTGGCAAAATTTTGAAATTTGGGGTTTGAATCAAGAAAATTTTAAGGGCATTTGACAAGAAATGAGAGGAAGAGTGAATATACTTTCTTGGCAATCCACCTAAGAAGTAAGAACACCCAGGAAATCGACTTGTAGGCGACCATGAGTTTGCATAGCTAAAGGAGAATAATAATATGCTGGGATTTTTGATTTGAATTTTTGATTTGATTGATATCTGTGAAACAACAGAACCTAACATGCTTATGTATGCCTAGAAAACCTTGGGAAACTACCTAGCCTCTAACTCTAAACTATATCTTATTTCTCTAGAGAAAAATATTTCGTAAAATAATTAAAATAAATTCCTAAAGAAGCCCTAATTCCTATCCTATTCATATTGTCACTCAAAGTACCTGCAAATTAACCCTAATAACACGTAATTACAAACTTTGGACTGATATAGCAATACATAACTTTATACAATAATTACTTATTTTGTGTCTTCGGGCTCATCTTATTGTTTGTAGCATACCTTACATCTACTATGTGTATGACCATGGGTATTTTGGTTCCTCGACCACTATAAAACTTGAGGATGGGTTTTTTCGGAACCATGAGAGAATGATTCAAATAATAAGGGGAGCCTAGCAGCAAAATAAAGAATTATGGCATAAAATTATGTATTGTTTTGATAAGTCCAACGCTTGTTATTATCGATTATTAGGGTAATTTTCCAAGTACTTTACGAATGACATTAGGAGTGGGCTCCTAAGAGATTTCTTTCTATTTTATTAATTTTTGTATGTATATTTCAGGCCTTCTTTATTAGTCTATTTTAATTATTTGATGTAGTTTTTTCCCCCCTTAGGAAGCTGGAAGTAAGGTATGGTTTAGAGTTTGAGGTCAGCTTGTTTGCCAACATTTTCTTTGCCTATATAGGATTTGCTAGGTGCTGTTTTGTGGATATGAATTGAATTAATAAATTCAAGTGCATTGTTGCTTTCCTTTGCCCGTGTAGACTCATGGTTGCTCGTGAGTGGATCTCTCACAAAGCCTAGGTGGATCTTATATATAGCTTGTTCACTTGGATTCCTAAGAATTTTGTCGCTTATTTACCCTTTATTTTGTGTTCCTCTTATTTCTCATTAAATCCTCCATAAATTCCCTATTGCAAACCTAAGATTGCTAGTTTTGCCTGCCATAAATCATGTCTTGCATCAGAATGGCTTCTAGTTTGTGAGTATGGCATGAGGAAGTAAGGAGGTTTATTCTTTTTCTTTTTTCTTTTTTCTTTTAGAGGTCAATTGAGTGGTAAGGGAGATCACTTTTGATGAGAGTCAATCTTCCTCTTTTGTTGGGATATTTAGTTTCCCAACTTAAGATTCTTTTTGGTAACTATCTCAATAATTAGCTACTAAGTGAACTTCTTCTTGCCTCTTGGAACCCCCTTCATGTTTTTTAAAAAAATAAATGAGGAGAAGGTAAGATCATATATCCAAATAATGTAGAGGATTCAAAAGGAGTAGATGTTGATCATGCATCCTGTAATGAGGAAAATTACCAGTCAATTATAAAAGAGGCTATGAACAGAATCAATTATGTCAATTGCGGTCTCTTCCCAAAACTATGAAGCCTTAGGCCTTTTTTTTTAAAATTTTTTTTAATGCAAGAGGAGTTTCAAGTTTCAACCCCCTCAAAGGGGGCTTCTCTTTGATTCTAAACTATAAAGCCAAAACAAAGATCCAAATGGAAGGATGGTTGAGACCTTTTGTACTGCAATGAATATACTAGTGAGCACCTGAATAATATCCCCCTCTTGTACCAGCAGATAGAACTCTTTGACAAGTTAACTCATAGTCTTGATGTAGCCTCCAGCTACACAAGAGTGGCTAGCAGGTAAAGCATGTGCTCAATAGCTGTTGTAGAAGCTGATGAGATTGTTAGCAGGAAGGAAGCATGGGTTACAAACCATATTAGCAATACTCTAAAACAAGCCCAATATGATCAAAATGTAATTAATGTAAAAGAAGCCATTATGCCCAATATCAAATTGAGAAGTATGAGGTTCCAGCTGCTTAAGGTTGGCATACCAATTATTAACAAGAGATCTGAGCTATTTGATATTTGCTAAAAAAGAGGGTCTACAGGATAACTGATGCAGGATAAGCATAAAGAATGGGCAAACGAAGATTTCAGTTAGGAAAAAAAAGGGAATTGTTCCTCTTGTTTGCTTTTTGCATTCTGCCCGCTTTCCCTCCACATCAAGACTTCAGTCGGGGGGGGGGGGAATGGAGAGATAAAGAGAAGAAACAGAATAGAAAATTTTCAACTTCACTAGTTGCACCCCCCAAATCAAAATTGTTTATTTTCCAGACCAGTTTACTGCTATCAAGTATCAATCCAGTTGATGTCACTGCTGCTGAGATCTAGTCATGCGTGCACTACCAGTAAGTGCTTGCTGTTTGGTTGTTTCTCCATTGTTTGATTGAAGATTGTTGCCAACAACAGCCATGGGTTGGTGTGGCAAACATCATCGAGCACTACTAGTGATTATTTGGAGTAAAGAACTCCCTATTACAACTAGTGTTCTATATAGCATTCTATCCTTGTGGGGATGTAGAACACATTGATGGATTTTGGACAATAGGTTATGTTCATGCTTGGGTAATTTTTATTCACCCGAAGATGCTATGAATGCTTTCTGCTTGCTTCAAGGTTGTCAGATCTATTTTGGTAGTGAATTCATTTGTGGAGGTAAGCCTTACATTCCTAGGTATAAGCTTGATTATAAGTCTCCTTGAACTCTTTTAATACCATGGCAACTTCCTATTGGAGATTGTAAGGATTCATCTCTAAGGTCTTTTGGTAAGCAACCAACTTCTTATTTGAATGAGACATATTCGAATTCAATATGGTATGAAGCACATGGTAAGGGATCAATAATTGAGGACAAGAAAGAGGAGACTCTTGAAGATGAGTATATGAAAGGAGATATTCGAGTACGAGAGCATGGTCAACTTTTAGATATCAACATGTTAAATGATTTTAATGACTTAGTAGGTTTTATGCATCAAGAAGTTGAAGTTGGTGGCTGCCAATCATATGGAAATGAAGTCCTTATCAAAAAAAAAAAAAAAAAATCATATGGAAATGAAGTGAACAATGAGGGAATGTTCGTTAGAGGTAGCAATGTCGAATTTTTTACTCGGGGAAATGGTAAAGAGGACGTCCAAGCACCAGTACAAGTGAACAAAGAGTTGAAGACATTAGAAAACAACTTCTCCAATATCCCTCATGAAGTTTCACTGGATGTTCAAAAATCTGACCACAAGCAAAAAGAATCTTATATGGACCAAACAGTTAACATATATGCTTAATATGCTGAATTTTTATTTATCCCTGATTACTTTTTCAAGATAAACACTCTGCATCCATTGTTGGCATTGTGCTTAATGCTAGAGAAGATACTAAGTCTAGAGTTTTGAAAAAGTGCAAGGACGTTAAATCATTTTTTTTCATATTCTTCTCTTGCTCTTTTTCATTTGAAAACTGGAGGACGAGATTTTTCCAATCGGGGGAGAATGATGCAGGATAAGTGTAAAGAATGGGCAAAGATGTTTAGGAAATTAGAATATTCTGATATTGAAAATCTTTTGTATTTTTTTATTGTTTTTATAGGTTATTTTTAAACATATTTTAAGATAGCCAAAATAAAGATATTTAGTGATATTTTATCAAGATTTAGTTTCCTAGTATATTAGGATAATAGCAGGTTATATATTTTTATCTTTATATTATATCATTTAGGTTTTCTAATACTAGTTGGCCTCTAGGTTATAAACCCCTTTATGTAACTGGAGAAGGTAAATTATGAATGATATTGCTTAATTTGAGCGAGTTAATATTTCTCTATGTGAGATTTTTTTCCAGTAGGGATTGCTCTCTGAGCGTCTTACATTAATTATTCCTATTTGTAGGAATTGCTCTTAGAGTATCCTACATCAATAATTACACAAGGTTTCTAGAGAAGTACACGAACTCTTAATTCTAGAAGTTTTACAGAGCAAGGTAGACATTTGAGATCTATAATTGTTCACACTGAATAGCAAACTTGATAAGCTGCCCTCTACACCCGTAGATAGGGTAGAGGTTTCAGTATTCAAGGTAATAGTTCTTGGCATGACTTTCGAGAAATTTGGCATGCATTTAAATAAGTGCTCATTAGAGTTTGCTGTTTATGCTTAGTTATTTGGATCTAGTGAAATGAAAGATTTGACTGCTTGGAGTCATGTTTTCCACTCACTAAACATGAATATATTAGGACTTTTGTTTCTTTGGGGATTAGGACCTTTGTTTTGTTCTCATTAGTAGTTGAGTTTCTCGATAACCTCTTCATGGGATGTGATTAGTCTTTATGTAAGATTCTTGCCTTATGTCCAACCTCTTGGTTTTTTTTTTTTTAAAAAAAAAAGATTCTGTAATAAGAAAGGAAAAAGTTGAAATTTGGCATGCCTGTCTCCCTTTTATTTTGCATGATGTCTCATCATTTTGTGGCCTATTTCCCATGATGGTGGCAGTAAACCTTTTATGTATCTTTCTTACCCATTATTTGATCCATTATATGTGTAATTTATTGGCGGTAGGAGGAGCACTTAAAAGCTCTTTGACAGTGTCATGATGAAGTTGGACCTATTGCTGTGTTATCCATAAACGAAAAGCCTTACCTTAGTATCCCTGTGTTCTATTTCCAAGAAAATTCCATGATTATATTATGGAAAACCCTACCTTGATATACTTTGCAATATATTTCCTTCCACATTAGAAGACGTCTTTTTAAGCTTTGATTGTTTGATAATTATCTATTGAGGTCGAAATTGGCGGTAATGGTTCAAGGAGATTGAGTCTAACCGTCCAGCTCCTTGGAGTATGGTCTTTGCAGCAATAACTAATGATCAATGAAGAGAACATAAGTTTGGGGGGGGGGGGCTGTGCACCTTGTATGCCCATCCTAGACCCTCAAAAAATGTGGTCCACTTGTCAAAGCTCTAGAAGTTGCGTGTTTTCTAGATCGGCTCTTTGATCCAAGCAATGGTACATGACTTTCTATGAACTGAAAAATTTAATGTGACTGGTAGATTCTTATGAGGACTGCAGGAGGTTTGCAGTGGTCAGAGTATAGGAGTTCTTCATTAAGTAGTTGCAAAAATAGTGGAAGTTGTGTCCCTTAAGGAAAAATTTCATATGAAGAGGTAAGGGTGTGAGGCATAAAGCTCTTTTCTTCCTGTTAAAGAATTGTACAAGCATGGCATTTAATAGTTGTCTCTGTAATTCCCATGTAGTTAGTCTGTTGGAAGCTTTAGGTCACTGGTCCCCCCTGAATAGATCATCTCGGAAAAATGCTTTTCTTGCTAGCATGTCTATGGGCTGAAATCGACGAGCATGTTCTGCTTGGCGATAATCTATTTTAAGTACTGACAGAAGCTGCTTTGTGTCGTCAGATAATTTAGCTTGGCATAAATGAACCGTGATGAGCAATTCCTGGTGTATCTCTGTCTAATGTGTTTGGAGTGTACTTCGATACATGGTACTATGGTATAAGTTCTGTGTCTGTAGTTGGTTAAAGATCTGTGCAGTTGGGGGTTTTAGTCCATTTGTGTGCTTTTATTATTAACAGACCCTTGTGATCTATGATTCCTGCATTAAAACATGGCGGCATGATTGACGCAAGTTGGATGTATTTTTTTTTTTTTTTTTTTTTTGTCTTCTCTACGTAATGGGCCATAATGTGATGAGTACTGATTTGAAGTACTGGCATTTGAAGCTTATATTCTGTATCATTTGTTTCAGTTGTGCCTATTCTTGCGTATTCGAATTTCCAGCTTTCTTGTGATGCTGATGACTGTAACACAAACTTGTTTTGTCCCATGTCTTCTCTTATTAGATTGTTAAAATTTGAAAAACTTACTAAACCCTCCTTTTTTCGCTTTAAATCTGTTCTCTGTAGCTTCTAGGCAGGAGCAGTGGATTTCAAGTTGCAGCGACTCATAGGCCATGCACGAAAGGGCTTTGGCTGTGGAGTGTGCCTCTGAAGAGGACTGCTCTAGATGGAACTGAATATAATCTTATACTACTAGATAGTGAGGGGATCGATGCTTATGATCAGACGGTTAGAATTTGTCACTTGTGTTTCACTCTTATTTTGCATGAACTTAATTTCTACACTTAACCTGATGTGAACATTGCATGATTTTGAACTCTGTGGTGCATTCTTTGAGTTCCTTCTGCTGGTTTCAATCAATGTGAATGATTTTTAATTGGCGTATTCTTGCAGGGAACATACAGCACACAAATTTTTTCCTTGGCTGTGCTACTGTCCAGCATGTTCATCTATAACCAGGTTAATAGGAAGTTTTGGTGTAACTCTTCTATCTGAATTGCTTGTGGCTTGCTATTGCACTGTACCTCTTGTTTAATGACTTGACACCATTGCATTGTTGCATGGTGTGTAGGTTGTGGAAGTACCATTGATATAATTTCCATGCAGATAACAATCCACTGATGTTCTTTCATTCAATTCAGATGGGTGGCATTGATGAGGCTGCACTTGATCGTCTCTCACTCGTGACTGAAATGACCAAACATATTCGAGTGAGAGCATCTGGTGGAAGGACAACAGCTTCTGAGCTTGGACAGTTCTCACCGATCTTCGTGTGGCTTTTGAGGGTAACTTCTTTAGCATTGTCTGATTAGACTGTTCTGATTTTAGCCAATTGCAATTATGGTCATTTTATTGGTTTCCAGGACTTTTATTTGGACCTGACTGAAGATGAGAGGAAAATCACACCGCGTGATTATCTGGAACTTGCTTTAAGACCAGTTCAGGGACGTGGAAAAGATGTAGCTGCAAAAAATGAGGTACTTTTCTGTCTAAAACAGATTTGAGACTTTGTTTCCCACTGGTGACGAGGATGAAAATTCACAACTTGCTTTGTTTCTGGGAATTTGGCTTTGTGTGCATTATCATATGGCTAAAATCATGTTGCGATTCTGATATTTTTATTTAATTATATGTATCCACTTGCAACTGCTAACGCGTAGACACTATGATCATTAGATTCGGGAATCTATTCGAGCTCTTTTTCCAGACAGAGAATGCTTCACTCTTGTGCGGCCTTTGAACAATGAGAGTCAACTGCAGCGTCTAGACCAAATCCCGGTTAGCACATCCAATGCATTCCTTTCTTCATTGTTTTCCCTTTCTTTTCCTTTTTTTTGGGGGGGGGGGGCGGCTGGGGGCGGGAGTGTACTCTTCCTCTTGCTGATTGTCATGGTGTTCTGAAATTATACATGTGGTGTGCAGCTGGACAAGTTGAGGCCTGAATTCAGGTCTGGGTTGGATGCATTGACGAGGTTTGTGTTTGAGCGAACTAGGCCTAAGCAAGTGGGGGCAACTATTATGAATGGACCTATGCTTGCTGGTATTACACAATCATTTCTAGATGCATTAAATCACGGAGCAGTGCCTACGATTACTTCATCTTGGCAGGCAAGTACAATTACTTATTTTGACATATGAAGAAATTTGATGTTATAAAATCCTTACAATAAGATTGAACTGATTGACATCTCTGTTTATGGTGCTCTAATTGGCGATACCAATTCTGATCTTGCCCAATATCATGGGTCAAAATAATTTAACATGGGTAATCTTTGCATTGTCACCTCTCCTCTTATGTTTTTGCAGATGTTGTAGCAATTCCTGTTCTTCCCAACATATTCCTTCAAGCAAACAGCTCTATATCTTCAACAATGAATCTCAGCAGGAATTTTTTTTTTTCTTTATCAAAAAATATTCCTGCTGAGATTCATTGTTGAAGATATAGAGATGTTTGCTTGAAGGAATATGTTGTGAAGGACAGGAATTGCTGCTGGAGAACTAGTCTTGTATATCTGCTTGACCAAATGAGTGTCAAGGAAGGAGAATATTTAAAGAGAACTTTCTGGAAAAAAATTCTGAACAGTTCCCACCCTTTTCTCCCCTCACAACTAGTTGGTGTTTGGGAAACAGGAAAATGGAAGTGGACACTTTTTCTGATTCCTTTCTGATCCAGATCATTGACTGTCCTTTGAATAGGCCTAGCATTACCAGAATGCACAATCTTTCTGTTAGGTAATTTGTTTTTTCCATGCGCCTTGGGGGTGGAAGACTTCAGAAGAATTTGGATGAAGTTAGTAGCTTGGGTTTGCATCACTTGCAATTTAGGAGTTTGTGGAGATCAAGGACATGGCTAGGCTGGGCAAAAGTTCAGGTTTGGATTGATCCAGGTCCAGACAATTCGTGCAATCGCACAAAATCGCTAAACCTAGACCCTCTCTGGATTATTCATGCGGACTATAATTCAGGACCGAATCCGTACCTGGCTGTCTGATGTCCAGATTTTTGAATTTTAAAAATACATAAATTCTACTATAAAATGTGGAAATTGATTACAACTGCAATATTGCAATGTGAACTCAGTACTAACAAAACTAAAGCAATGTTCAATCTTTAAAATTGCTGTGATACTAAAAAATTCACCACGAATTCTATAGTACCCAACCGAAATCAGCAAAATAACAAGAAAAACTAGATGTTTCGAAGTGAGGAAGATCAATAGAACTCGGAATCTCATATCAGTTAATCTCTGGCCATGAGTTTCGATGAATCTCAAGAAAACACATCAAATGTCAACTTAAAATTTAAAATCCAAACGACCTTTTCTGGCTTTTTTGAGTTAGGATATGGAGTTTAAAGATTGACTTTTTCTGCATCTGATATAATTCTTTTGATGGGTTTGCATGCGAAGGGTGAAATGAGAACAGATGAGATTTGCATAAGATAGAGATATGAGGGGTAGATCCAAGAGTTTCTGAAAGCATAGAAGATGTACACACATGCGCGTGCACACACACATGCACATGCGCGCGTGCGCGCGCACATAGAGAGAGAGAGAGAGAGAGAGAGAGAGAGAGAGAGAGTGGTAGAAGAGCTGGAGCAGCAGATGTTTGCATCCTGAGGTTAGGGTGACTAGAAAATTCAGTCTTTGACTATATATGAACAGCAGGAAGCAAAGCTTTGGGCCTGGTCTGTCTTAACTCATTGCAAATATTGAGTTTGACTTAAGAACAACTCACTAATTTGGACAATTTTTATACGAATCTATGAAAACGGATCCAACCCCTGTTTAGATTCTTTTTATCTGAATTTAAAATTCAAACGATAAATTGTGACATACCTGTTTTTTAGGCCGAACAAATTTGGGTCGTGTCATACAAAAATTTTCCAGCTGTAGAGATGGCTTTGCGTAAGAGTCTGGGCATCTAGGATTATGTAGATGACTTAAAGACGAGTTAACTCCCCTACCCATTCTCGGCATTTAGGTTATTAGTGTCCGGTAGCATAGGCGCCTTAGCAAGCGCTGTGGTAGGCAGGTAGTACTTTTTTGGATTGGCTTACTTGCACACTTCTTTGTGACCTTATTACAGTGTTAATTGCCAACTTTCTTTGTGATATTTTCCTCGAGGTGAGTTTAGTTTAGGTTTTCATCGTCAATTGTTAATTTATAGTTCTTGTGTGCTCAGTAATAATTATCATTCTTGTTGCTGGTACCTACTATTTTTATCTTATTCCTTTGCTTTTTTTGTATAGCAGCTTTCAACCTTTTTTTTTTCTTTTAAAAAAACCCATTTTCCTCCCAAAAAAATAAAAATATAGGTTACTTGGATTCCACTTCTCTGCGAATGTAGGGATAGAATTGCCTACATTTGGAGCTCGCTAAGCCTGCTCAAGCCGGGAGGAAACACACTTTGCACAAGTGGTGGAGTGCTCACCTTCCAAGTAGAAGGTTGGGGTTTCAAACCCCACCACTTGCTACGGTTGCTTGCTTATTCCCCCTTGCATTTGGAAAGCTTATCTTTTGTTCAAAAAAAAAAGAAGAAGAAGAAAAAGAAGCCTAGGATCTACACTGGAAAATATTTTTCTGCTGTTCAACGCCTGGGGAATCAGACAAATATTCTACTGTTCTCATTTAAAGTAAAGAAATAGTGAGGGACAATATGCCTTTTCCTAGTCGTTAGTGGACGTCGTGTACATTGTAGTTTTTTTTTTAATAAAAAAATTTAATTTTCTCTAGAATATGGTTTCATTCTAGGATAGTTGTCTTTGAAACTCACAGAGCTGAGCATTAGTCAACAATTGCATGGTTGTGATTTTGAAAAATTCTGACTGACTAAAATGTTTTCCACATAATTATATTTTACTTACTAATAAAGGTGCACTTGTTCATTTTGTTCTGCACCATTCTTGAATAAAATACATTTCACCGCTTGCAAAATATTTAGAACTGTGTTGTATCTGATGTGATTACTCCTGGACCAGACTTGCTGGCTGTAATAGCATTCGCTTCATTTTAATTCATGCTTGCTGAATCTTTGTTAAAGCAAAAGAAGTCTGTTTTGTAGAGTGTTGAAGAAGCAGAGTGCAGAAGGGCATATGATTCAGCCACTGAAGAGTATATGTCTTCCTTTGACCGTTCAAAGCCACCTGAGGAAGTACGTAATACCCTTATTAGTGTCTGGTAGTATTTGTGCTTTGTACAATCCTTAAATATGTGCAGTGGTATTTGTACTTTATAGTCTGATACTTTGGGTTCTAGGCAATGCTAAGAGAAGCTCATGAAGCAGCAGTGCAAAAGGCACTGAGCATGTTTAATGCTAGTGCTGTGGGGGCTGGTTCAGCTAGACAGAAGTATGAGAAGCTACTCCATACCTTCGTTAGGAAGGCCTTTGAGGTATTTAATTCATTTTGGTTTCTCCTTTCTGGTTTAATGTATCTATATGAAGAAAACCTTGCACATGCCAGTAGATGACCTCTGTGCTCTGGTGCTGGAACCTCATGTGGACAATCAGGAGTAAAAAGATATTTGGATAAGGGATGTATAATGTATAGCATACAATTAGAGCTATGAGAAACCATTGACATGCTATGCTCTGCTTTGATAAATGTGGTAATGACTTCTCTGGGAGATTGGTGGTTCAAAACATCCGCAACCCTCAGCACCTCGAATAGCAGTCCCTCATCCCCCCACCGGGCTATGAATCTCATTACTGTGCCTGGGTTTTTAACCAGAAAAAGGGTTTTGGGGGGGGGGGGGGGGGAGTTATTTGATGCCTCTTAATCTGATTTTCCTGGTTGCAAGTATGCCTGTCTGTGGTTGTGTCCAATATCTCTGAAGAAAAAAGTGTGCATTTAAAAATCTGTTGAAATAATGCTTGTTCCTTAGTATCTATGATGCTTATTAGCTTCACTTTGCTTTCTGTTGTAATATGATAGACTATGTTGGATCCAAAATCGTCGGAACCTAATTTATCTTCACTGCTTGCCCAGGACTACAAGAGAAATGTGTTAATGGAGGCAGATATGCAATGTACAAATGCTATTCAGAACATGGAAAGGAGATTACGGTCAGCTTGCCATGCTACTGATGCAAAGTTGGAGCAAGTCCTCAAGGTGGATAGTCTCAGTGGCTTTCTGCTGCTATCTCATGCTTTTCTACATCAGTTTTGATTTTCTTCAATTGGTTTCTTCATTATGCTTCCATTCTTGCTTTTCCTCTTATGATTGTGATCTCCTTTACTTTTCGTTTTTTTTTCCGCCTTCTTTATCGGGGATGGTAAGGGATCCCACTTGGAGTCTCATCTCATTGGGGCACTCTTGTAGAAGGGATGGGAGAGGGCAATATGATTACCTCTAGACAAAAGTTATTCCTGATAGGAGTCGTGAACAATGTTAGTGAATTGTGTGTAGGGGTGGCAATGGAGCGGGTACGAGGCGGGTTCAACCGTACCCTCACCCATACCCATTTTCAAAATAATACTTATACCCATACCCATCGGGTATTGTAAAGCTATACCTATGCTCATGCCCACTGGGTATAGCGGGTATGCGGATTTTATTCGGGTACATATAGACAAAAAAGAAGTAAACATATTTTGTACCCATATTCGACATCAAATAATCAATATGCCACATTAACTCTAAGCTTCTAACAACATATCATATCACATCGAATACAACTAAAAGTTTGCCAATCAAAGCAATAAATTAGCACTTGACAATTACAGTTTCTAACAAAATGTCTTACAGAAGTCTTGAATACCATACAACCCAAAGTTACTAGCAAAATATCCAGGTGTAAGCAACAAATTAGAACTTTAAACAAACAGGTACGAGTTTTTATATGAGGCGGGTATGGGGCAGGTATTGAAAAAATTGGTATGGGGTGGGTAGGGTATAGCCCCTACCCATACCCCTACCCCTACCCCTCCCCCTATTCATACCCATTTTAGTAATACTCACTCCATACCCATTTTTCCCCATTTTCACCACCTATACCCATACCCGTTGGGGTGGGTTTTACGGGTTCTAGGCGGGTACGAGTTTTTTTTTTTTTTTTTTTGGTCGGCCTTAATTGTGTGGTTGTTGACCAATGTAAAGCATGGGACATTTGGGGCCAAAGTAATGGAAAGGGGTAATTCCTACCAGATCACCCCTTCAGTGATTTGTCTTTCTTCTACTTGTGCAACACCCACAAAGGCAGCTTTTCTTTTGTGTTGTGCCATTTTAGACTATCAACAATTGTAGGACTTTTGAATTGTGGGCCTTCCAAGTAACTGGTATTCCATACAACAGTGTATTGTCAGGGGCATATTTCTTTTTCTGTTTCTTTTTCTTTTTTGTTTGGAGGGAACAAATTTTAGTTCAATAGAGCCAAGAAGTGCTACTACTATTGTAGTGGGTAGTGGCACTAGTTGAAAGTGGGTTGCTAAAAGTGACCTGGATGCTGGATCGCTTCCTAGCAACTCTAGCTGTTTTGTGCTACCATTGCTCTGAGGCTACTTGACGTAAGTTGTTTCAGGGAGTTGGACAATAAATAAATAACTAATTAAATAAGTAAATAAAAAAATAAAAAATAAAATAAAATAGAAGAGTATTTCAGAATTATAGAAGACCTGTTTTCTTAGGTTCAATTGCTTTGGACTGGAAGCTGAAGTCGCCCTTTACCATCTGCTTTGTTTGGTGCTATTCAGTGTTGGATTGTATTGCATTATCTTCATCCTGATTTTATGGTTTTTATTTTTCAAAAGCCTGCAAGCGTTTGTAAATTACGACGATTGCAAGGTGCAGATTTGGTTAAATGTTATAGCACTGATCTAGCTGGCCGGGTGATGTAAGGCTGTATGTTGTGCCCCATGCATATTGTGTTCAAAACTTAGCAATTGCAATATTTGCTGTTGCCTTATCAAAAAAGGTTGGTTGAAATATGTCTTTTGTGTATTGGGGCACACGAGGCTTCATATTTGCTTGCTGAATGATGGAGTCTTTTTAAGCAAGAGCCGTCAACATACTGGAAAGGTGAAGGAGTATTTATTGAACAGAGTTTTTCAACATTGAATTATGTTGTCATTAATGCAATATGCGTCTTTAAACTCTTGGCTGCTGCTTTTTATTGTGAAGTGGTAGACAGTAGGCATTTGGTGCCTTTAAAGCTGGGGCTCAATTGTGATAGGCTCTCTAATTAGAGGTCAGGCTGCATAGATAGGCCACCACCGCTCACCTTTTGCAGTAGGACTTGAGGGTATGTGATCTAGGATGCTCTAAGAGCAATTCCTACGCCGGAAAAATTCACACAAATTCTGAAATACTCAATATTTCAATTCATTCAAATATACTAATCTCGATTACATAAGGGGCTTAAATAGAAAAAGTCCTACATGAATAAGGAAACTGAAAGAGATAATAAAATATCAATCTTCCTAAATGACAATCAAATATTTCTATTTAGGGTAGTCTAAGATGTGCTGTCTGAGACGTACTATAAAATAACTATGAACATAATCAAAATATAAAACTTCGTATAATTCAGAATATTTCCTAATATAAAATATTTGGATCTACTTCCCTTACTCTTTTCGGTGGGGGAGAATGATGCCGTATCACGGAATGGTCCAGAGGTTATTGGGCCCCTCTGGATGGCCGAAGGGACAGGAGCCTTTAATTGCAAGTAAGAGCCATTCGCAATTAGGGTTTCGCAATGGATGAACAATTGAACCAATTCGGATGCGAATCAACCCAATTTTTCAATGGGTTTGGGATGAATTAAGAGGAAATGGAAGGGGTTGAGTCAATTTTGTGAGTCTTGGATGGATTGAGGGTGAATCAGGGGCTAGGGTATGAAAAATTGGAGCAATTCGCAAACCCCAAGATGCAAATTGGGGCTTTTAGACTCCGTTTGGTCCTTAGAAAATTTGGTGGAAAGAAAAGTTGAAGGAAAAAAAATGTGAAGGAAAAAAAGTGGGGAGAAAATGAGTTTTTTTCCTCTTGTTTGGATTGAGGAAAAAATACAAGAATTTGGATGAGAAATTTGAATGTTGAGGAACTACTTGAATCATGTTGATATTATCTAAGCAATGCGAGGTTGGAGGAGGTTGGGAATTTTCCTCAAACTTTCTTCACAATTTCATGAGGAAGATTTTATCACTTGTTTCTGATAATTTTTTCACCTAACTTTCCTTCATATATTTTTTCTTTGTGATTTTTTCTAAATCAAGCACAAGAAAAAAAGTAACTTAATTTTTTTCTTTCCACCAAATTTTTCAAGGTCCAAAACAGAGCCTTAGGGTTCTGGTGATGGTGCGCTGCCAGCAATGCATGGGTGGTGGTCGACTGGGGACGACGGGCTGCGGGGTGGCGGCAGTGGTGGTGGCCAACGGCTTCTGGGTGGCGAACCAGAGTCGCGGTAGGCAGATTTAGGGTTTCTGGGTTTGAATGGTGGTTTTTTTTGGGGGGTGTGTGAAAGGGAGAAAAAAAGCAATAGGAAAACACAAGGGGCAGCGGAAAAGATCTTATGAATATCTTTTAGTAGTAGAATGTCTTTTCATTATCTTTTTTAGCAAGGAACATTATCTTTTAAAAGTCTAAGGTATGCTATCTAAGATGCACTATAAAATAACTATGAACGTAATCAAAATATAAAACTTAATATAATTCAGAATATTTCCTAATATAAAATATTTGGATTTACTTCCCTTGCTCTTGTCCTGCATCAGTATGGTTTTTGGTTGATCTGGTCTGGTTTGATCTTTTAAGCTGAAGTCTTATCTCAATGTTTAACTGTTATTTGCTCTTAAGAAATTCTATTGAATGTCGAGAATGTAGGGTGGCCATTTTAGTGCGATTGGCAAGTAAATCGCTGGGTGTTGAATCTGCAATTTCCTAAAGATGAAATTGAGTGATATGGGGTGATCACTATGCCTTTTCTTCTTCCCTCTTTGTTTCTCCTTCTCCTTTTGGGGGGGGGGGGGGTTACTTGGACAGGCAGTTTATGGCATGTTTCTATTGCTTCAACTAACTAGCTCCTGAGTTGCAACTCTATTCGTGATCCTAGTACATGAAAGAGACTTACAGAAGATTGAAGCAATCATGATGGCTTTCTGCAGTGGCTCCTCATGTTGGGATTCATTCTAATTTCTTGGCATTACATATTACAAGCTTGAATCTCAGAAAAATTGTTCTGGTTCACTTGATTTGTTCTCAATTGTTAGTAATTTGCCTTTTCTTTCCCTTGAGAATGCTTTGTTACTGGTGAACTTTTATATGCAGCTCCTTGATGAACTTCGTTCTGATTATGAAAAGTCGACATATGGTCCTGGGAAGTGGAATAAACTGGCAATTTTCCTACAGCAAAGGTTGGTATTGGTTTTCTTTTGCTTCTTTGCCTCATTGTCAACTGTTCTCTCTTAACTCTGAAGTTTTCCAGTTTGGAAGGTCCCATTGCAGACCTTGTGAGAAAGCAAATAGATCAGGTAACATCCGAGAGGAGTTCATTGAGTTTGAAGTGTCGCTCAATTGAAGATAAGATGAATCTGCTCTACAAGCAATTAGAAGCAAATGAGAAAATCAAAGCTGATTATCTTAAGCGCTATGAGGATTCTATAAATGAAAAGAAGGAGGTTGCTGCTGAGTATATGAGTCATATAACTAATCTACAGAGCAAATGCAGTTCTCTGGAGGAGAGATGTTCTAGCTTGTTAAAAACATTGGAGTCGGCCAGGCAGGAATCTGCTGAATGGAAAAGGAAATATGAACATGTTCTATCAAAGCAGAAAGATGAAGAGGAACAAGCTAGTGCTGAAAGATCTGCTCTGAAGTCGAGGGCTAGTGCTGCTGAAGCAAGATTGGCTGCTGCTCGTGAACAAGTTCAATCTGCACAGGAGGAAGCAGAGGAATGGAAACGGAAATATGATGTGGCTGTCAGAGACGCAAAATTAGCTCTTGAGAAAGCTGCTGTGGTGCAAGAGCGCACAAATAAGAGTATGCAATCACGAGAAGATGCTCTTAGAGCTGAATTTGCTCAAAGTCTCACAAAGAAGGTGTTAATTCTTTCCTCTTTCCTTGTTGCTTTTATGAAGAAATGTGGGCGTCATTTATTGTCAAAGTACGCGAGTATTTACCTATGTTTATGGAATTTTCAGGATGAAGAAGTCAGAGAAAAGGCTGCCAAAATTGAGCAAGCAGAGCGGTGTTTAGCAACACTGACGTTAGAACTGAAGGTATTTATTATTGTATTTTATTGCATTATAAACCCAGAGATAATGATTTTGCACCTCTTCCAATCCTACGAGGAGATCATTGAGCTTCTTTCTTTCTCTTGTAGATTGTGTTGTGTTCTCCATTAGTGAATTGACCGAGTATCCTGTTTTTCAGTTCAAAAAAGAAAAAAAAATTTTTTTAGCTTGGCTGCCAGATGATGGTGTTGAATAGTCCAAGTGATGCTGTTTGAAAGATTTGATTAAGGATAGAAAGGAATTCACTTCAAAATGATGAGGAAAAGGGATGATGAATGTTCGAGATAATAATGTTTGATCAAAACCTTCCCACAAGTGCACCAAAAATTTTTGAGTGCTGTGAATGTGTCTATACATGTGATTTACCACTTTTCTTTGTCCCTCAGGCTGCTCAATCAAAGGTAGAAAGCTACAATTGGGAAATGTCTGGCTTAAAATCTGAGGTGAAGGACTTAATTGAGAAGTTGGAAGCTGCAAATGCTACTGCACAATCATATGAGAGGGAAGCCAAGATACTTGAGCAGGAGAAAATGCATCTGGAGCAGAAGTATCGATCTGAGTTTGCAAGGTTTGATGAGGTACAAGACAGATGTAAAGCTGCCGAAAAAGAAGCCAAAAGAGCCACTGAAGTTGCTGACAAAGCACGGGCAGACGCAGCTGCTGCTCAGAAGGACAAAACTGAGATTCAGCAGACTGCAATGGAAAGGTTGGCACAAATTGAGCGAGCTGAGAGGCAGATTGACAACCTGGTGAGGGAGAAAAGCGACTTACTTTTCGAATTAGAAACACTTCGTAAATCAGAAATGGATGCCAATGCTAAAATGAGACAGTTGGAGGCTCAAGTTGAGGAAAGAGAGAAGGAAATTGAATCACTAATGAAATCTAACAATGAGCAGAGGGCTAGCACTGTCCAAGTACTTGAAAGTCTCCTTGAGACAGAAAGAGCTGCTCGGGCAGAAGCAAATAGGAGGGCAGAGGCTCTCTCTCATCAGTTGCAGTCTACCCAGGGTAAACTTGACATGGTTCAGCAGGAACTAACATCTGTTCGATTGAATGAATCAGCTCTTGATGCCAAGCTCAAGACAGCTGCCTCTCATGGAAAGCGTTCCAGGGTGGATGAGCACGACATGGCTGTAGATTCAGTTGAGGATTTAGATGTGAATGGAAGAGCTGCCCGAGCAAGCAAAAGAAGAAAGAGTACTGACGGCCCACTACAAGAATCTGCTTCAGCAGGCGATGGTGACTCAGCATTTACAGGTGACGATGATAGCCAAAGTCAGCAAGTGGAAACAGGGGACTACACAAAGTTCACCGTTCTTAGACTCAAGCAGGAGCTCACAAAACATGATTTTGGTGATGAGGTGCTTAAACTAAAGGCCCCCATCAAGAAGAAAGATCTCATTGCTTTGTATGAAAGGTGCATCCTCAGCAAATTGTGATGGTCAAAATCATTGTCCCAGTAGGGTTTCTAGGCAAAGTTAGCTGTTGACCACATTGTCTTGATAGCTTATTCCTAGCTGTTGATTCTGAGGGTTATGTATTCATATTGATTGCCTTGGTAACAGAGGTATGTTAACTTTAGGTGCATGCAGTTTATTTTGATTTCTGGGTGTGAAATGATGTAGATCATAGATGTGCTTTTGTTCCATGGTGTTCTGTAACTGCTATACGTCAAACCTTTTGGGGGGGCATTGTCCTGTTTAGAATCATCACAAGTAGCTTCAGCTGGGCTTCTGTAGGAAATGTAGGTATTGATTTCTTAAGGGATTTTGCCTTCTCTTCGAGAGGCAGTTGGGTGGTGGTGTCTGCATTAGCTGCATTTCATTATGACTTGCACCCTGGATTTTGGGCGCCGACGCACCGAGTCTCTCTCTCTCTCTCTCTCTGTGGGCAAAAGTGGTACATCATGTTGGATTAGAACCCTATTAACTGTGAAGACCGGAGATTTTACCGAACTGAAGTACACTAGACAAGACATATGGCCACAAACACAATGTTTGCCTTTTGTTATGGATCTCTAGTTTGTATATATATTAAATTGTTATTTTTTTTCTTTTCCTATACGAAGAGCCCAGTGCATCTTTCTAATTGGCGAATCCAAGTGCGTGAGTGTCCAAATTTTGGCATGGTAACTTGATTGTTGTACGAGTTTGTAGAGCCTAAACTGACTCAAAATCTCATTTGATTTAGGCTTAAATGTATACCCCTTTGTCTCATAATATTCGTGCGGTTTATGTGATGTAAGGCTTTTAAAGATCAATATAATATTGTGTTTTTTATTGTTTTCAGAAAAATAGAGATTTTTTGGTGCGTAATAATACTAAATAGATACTTTATTTTTGGAAAGAATCCCTCTCTCTCTCCCTTCTATTCTCTAAGGGCATCCCCAACTCAAATTTCATTTTTTGGAACTCAGGCATGCCACATCAGCATGAGTTCTACTTGTATTCTATTTAATTTTCCAACCAATGGAACTCATTTTAGGACAATTAATTATATGGAGCCTGCAATTTGAACTTAATTTATTACTTTTTATTTTTTATGTTGTGTTTGGGTTTTAACTTTTCTAACATGTGTGAATTTTTTTTTTTAGAGTTATGAATATTTATTTTGTTGACATAAAATGTATAAATTGATTTTAATTTTCCTCCCTTTTTTTTTTTGTCTTTGTTGTCCAACAAGTTTTTAAAAAAAAAGTTTGAAAGTACATTTCAATTTAAAACTAACACAAAGAAGGATTGCAATTAAAAATAAATTACAATATGAAGATTGGAAATGTTCAAAAAAATTCATTACGAACGTTTGACTTTTTAATGGAAAAAAAATTACATCCCCAAATATTAACAAATAACAGGAAACAACTACGTTTGCGAAGTTCTTCGCGCTGTGTGTCGATTCCATATTTCTTCGACCAGGTCGGATTGAAGACGTGCATGTAGGTCTGGGTTATGAACTTGTACTACTGTACAAAGGTAGGCTGCATAGCACGGATAATGGTTCCCTTGGACATTAGGCTGCGGGGTGTTGTCCTCCACATCATCATAATCAAAACTAAGGTCGTATGAATTACGCTCATCCTCGACGATCATGTTGTGGAGTATAATGCATGCCTTCATTACTATACCCAGTTCAGCCTTATCCATGTTTCGAGCAGTGCTGCGGATGATGGCAAAGCGAGCTTGTAGAACCCCAAATGCTCTCTCCACATCCTTCCTAACAGATTCTTGACGTTCAATGAATAACTTTGCCTTTGCTCCTTGAGGAAGGGGGATGGTCTTCACGAAGGTGGCCCATCTCGGATAAATACCGTCAGATAAATAGTAGCCCATGTTGTACTAGCGATCGTTGATGACATATTCACATTTTGGAGCCCGACCCTTGTACACCTCTTGTAAAACATTGGATCGGTGGAGGACGTTTAAATCATTGAGGGTTCCCGGGCACCCAAAAAAAGCGTGCCATATCCAAAGGTCGTAGGAAGCAACAGCTTCAAGAATCAATGTGGAAACTTTGTACACCGCTTTTGCAAACACTCCTTTCCAACCTATGGGACAATTCTTCCATTCCCAGTGCATACAATCGATGCTTCCTAACATATCCGGAAAGTCGCGAGCTTCTGCCACTTGTAACAAATGATCGACATCAGCTTGTGTTGGCTTTCGTAAGCACTCTTCCCCGAACAGTTGAATGACACCAGCAGCGAAATTTTTCATGCACTCCATAACTGTGCTTTCACCAATCTTTAGGTATTCATCGACACAATCTGCCGATATACCATAAGCCAATATTCGTATGGCTGCTGTGCACTTGGTGAGTGGTGACAATCCACGCCTACCAAGGCCACGTACCTCAATTAGAAGTACTCAAAACGACTCTCTAAAGCGCCAACTATGCGAAGGAATAAGTGCCGTCGCATACGAAATCTACGTCGAAAGTGGGTCTCATTGTAGATGGAGTCTTCGGCGAAATAGTCTTTGTAAAGGCGACCATGTGCTTTTTGTCGATCTCTCTTTACAAATCTTTTTTTCTTTCTGGGTCTTCGTGATGATGATGAAGCCCTACTTTCTTGTCTAATATGTCTCAACTTCAGGGCCAACTCCAACAACTTCGGGGCATTGTCATTGTTAATGATATTTTTCAATATTGGTGAATCATCGCTAGATTCTTCTAGGATGAAGCTCAAACCATCTGTTGAGGATGACGTTGTAGAGGAGGATGATGAATCACTCATTCTTGAATACCTGTGTATTTAAAGAATCACTCATTCTTGAATACCTGTGTATTTAAACATAAAGTTATAAATGTAATTCACATATGAAATATATGTTACGAAATTAAGTTTGTGAAATTTTGAAAAATTTACTTAGAAACAACTAATTGCAAATTTATACGTGACGATCAACTTAGAAACAACTTACAAACAACTTAGAAGTAAATATGTCATTAAACAAATTAAAAGGTTTGTAGTACAACCATTGTTTCACGAAAACACAATAAACTTAGCAATCAATCTAAATTAAACACAATAAACTTAGAAGTAAATATGTCACTAAACAAACTTAGCAATCAATCTAAATTAAGGTCAATATCAGAGGAGGACGAGTTTTGACGGTAGCGACTCTTAATTTCTTCTTGAATGGGGCATATCGAGCTTGATCTTCAGGACGCATATCCGCTATGTTCATTTTCAAAATCTTGTCATCGTACTTCATCTCTTTAAGGCGTTGCTTCCTTTCTTCCAATGATTGATGTCGATCTCTTAACTCAATTGCTTTCACAGCTGCTTCTGCCTTCTTCTCTTGGGCTAGGACATATCGCTCGAACATGGTGCTATTCTTCACATTTGTTGCCCATATCGTCGACACCTCTGTTGTCACGATATCCAACACCGGGTCTGCAACTAGCTCTTTCGCCTTTCTCTTGGCAGCTTTTGTTCCGATGGGGCGGATAAGCCCACCAACTACTTCAGTTGGTGTACCCTCAGTGGCAGGAGTTACAGGGGTGGTAGGGGTGTCGGGGTTGTCACTCTCGGAGTACGCCCCCACCTCAGTTACTCTGAGCCGTTTGGAAGACGCTTCTGCAGATTGATCGTAGAAAGTCTCCCATTTTGGTTGGTCCTTCAGTAAGACCCACCAATGCATGAGGTCAAAAGACTTTCCCACCATACTAACATAAAGATCTTGGGCATTTTGTGTAATGTCGTCCTCGTTTGCACCACTTGGCTTCGCTCGGTATGCTTGACCCTCACAAGCGCACCATTTAGAAACTAATGGAGCTGCTCGATTTCATCGGGCATTGCACACCTTCCCCGTTCTCTTTGAAGCACCGTTTAGCGCATGCTGGTTGAAGGTGTTAGCCACCTTAGTCCAAAACCCAACTAACTTTTGATCAGCCCCGGTGATTGGATTGGTGCTGACATTAATCCATGACTTAACTAAGCGGCGATCCTCCTCTAATGTCCACTTAGGGGGTTGCACACCACCTTCCTTGTTGTTGGGGTTATTACTTGACGAAGGACGAGGTGCTGTTGAGGTCGTACGAGGAGGTTCAGGTGCTGTTGAGGTTGTACGAGGAGGTTGAGGTGGATAACATGGAAGGGGCATTGTTCCATAGCTAAAAGTTTGTGGAGGGGTGTTTGGTGGTGGACGGTAATGTTGCCAATTTGTAGGGTATTGTGGCGGATATTGTTGGGAATAAGGTGGGGGATTAAGTGGTGGTGGATAGTGTTGTCAATTCGGAGGCCGTGGGGGAAGGTTTGAACTATTCCCAAATTCACTTTGTGACTCGTCTCCGCTAAGTAGGTACATGAATGATTGTGTGTCATTCGGGTCCATTTCAACGTTCACCTACATTATAGTTTAAGTTTAAAGTTCAATCTAAACTACTCAATTCAATTTCTTGATTTTTCAAAAAAAACCAAATATTAAAAAATGTTAACAAGATAAACAATACTAAATAAACATATAAGCTTCTTTAAACAAAACGTATAACCTAATTTTAATTCAACATGAGCATGTTACTTAAAATCAACATGATCATATTATTCAAAATCAACATGATTATAGAACAACTAATTCTAATTCAACATGATGATATTATCGAAATTCATACTCACAAATTACCCATATTAAATAAACTAATTTTATTGTAACTAAACATATTACTTTCAATAATGTACCAACAAATCCATACTACCATAATTTTAAGGTGTACTTCTACATTTCACAAACTTATGCAAACATAATTACCATATTTTTAGTTTGAACAACTAATTTACCAATTACGCACGTAATATTAACATCTAATTATTTCACCAATTAATGTAAAAAATTCAAACATATATTTCAAAATTTATAACACATTAACGATTTCCATTAAATAATGAAACTTTTAATTATTTCAAACATCTAATTATTCAAACATCTAATATTTAAAATTTCAAATTATATCTTCTCTCATTCCAATTTATACCAACTTAATTTATGAAAACTTCATACTTCCCTTTTCACATATTCAACTTTACAACATTTAAATTTCCATTAAATAATGAAATTTCTTGATTTTTAAACATACATTTAACACTAAAGAATTTATATTAAATATTAAACATAACATGCAACAACATAAACATAATCTAAGAAAAAAAAAATTAAAATTCTCACATTAGCTTCTTTATGTTAATAATGTGATTTAAAATGTTATCATATTAATTAAAACGTACAAATGCTAATCACAACATACTAAATTAATAAATAAATCAAACTAATTAAATTTTCAAATTATATCTTTTCTCATTCCAATTTATACCAACTTAATTTATGAAAACTTCATACTTCCCTTTTCACATATTCAACTTCACACATTTAAATTTCCATTAAATAAATCAATTTCTTGATTTTTAAACATACATTTAACACTAAAGAATTTATATTAAATATTAAACACAACATCCAACAACATAAACATAATCTAAGAAATAAAAATTAAAATTCTCACATTAGCTTCTTTATGTTAATAATGTGATTTAAAATGTTATCATATTAATTAAAATGTACAAATGTTAATTAGAACATACTAAATTAATAAATTAATCAAACTAATTAAAATTTCAAATTATATCTTTTCTCATTCCAATTTATACCAACTTAATTTATGAAAATGTCATAGTTCCCTTTTCACATACTCAACTTCACACATTTAAATTTCCATTAAATAATGAAATTTCTTGATTTTTAAATATACATTTAACACTAAAAAATTTATATTAAATATTAAACATAACATCCAACAACATAAATGTAATCTAAGAAATAAAAATTAAAATTCTCACATTAGCTTCTTTATGTTAATAATGTGATTTAAAATGTTATCATATTAATTAAAACGTACACATGTTAATCACAACATACTAAATTAACAAATAAATCAAACTAATTATACATAATATCTATGAACATGAAATATGTACGTCAAAAATTACTTACAAAATTCTTCACTTCACTTCACTTTATCTTGATTCTTCTCAAGCTCACAAATCCACCTCCCAAATATCTAACAACACCATAAAAATAATAGTAATTAGTTCAAAATTACAACTATATATAATTAATTTAATTATTCAATAAACATCCATAAAAAACAACGTTTTTTACCACTTACCACAATATTTTCCTCTTCACTTCAAGGACTTGTCTTCAAATAGCAGAAAGTAATATTTCAGATTTAGATAAAAAGGAGAGAGATTATGTAAATTTCATTTTGCACACAATTATCTCATATTTATACAAAATTTAACAAAGAAAAAAAAAATAAAAAATAAAAAGCCCCAAACCCATTTTACCGTTGAAGGCAACGGGTAAAAATGGCTAGCCCAATTACTTCAGCCCGAGTCTGGAGCACAGTCCAATTCCGGAGCCTTTTTCTTTTTTTAGCAAAAAACGAACCAAAATGCGTCGTCTGCTTCAACCCACATTTCAACACGCTACGTTTCAATGGCGCTACGCGACCAAAAAAAAAAAAAAGAACGCGGGACGGAACTGGGCTGGGTTCCGTCCCCCGTTTCCTGCCACGCGGGTAATGGGCTGGGGCTGACGCATGTTACACGCGGGTCCAAACCCTACCCGTGTGCAACTGGGCTGGGGGTGCCCTAAGTCCAAGGATGCAAAAGTTGTGTTAGGAATGGAACGGTCATCATCTGTTTGTGGCCATTGGTCAGTCCCGTGGCTTTTTCCGTCCTGATCGTACCCTTAATCACCTCCATCCTGATTGTCATTAGTGGGTCTACACAATCGTTGCTCCTCTCCATAGTAATATATTTTTTTAATCTATTTGTTCCTATTTTCTTTTCCTTTATTTGCTTGGGCTGTCATTTTAGCGTGTGCTCTACCCTTAGATTTTGATTACTTGACAGTTGGCAGCCCCTTTCTGTTATGTATATCTAAGAAGGCCTGCTGTAGGTTTTTAGCTTCATTTAAACTTCAGCATTTTCTAAGTGGCTGTGTCACTATTATCATTTAGTTGTATCATTACGGGGTGTTTATCCTTATTTCTTTGACATTGCTCTAAGTTGTCTGTCTTTTAGTGTTTTTAGTGCTTCGCCCTTATCTAGTTTAGCTTATACTCATTTTTTTTTCCATTTTCGCTTTTTTTGCACGTGCATATTATGGTATTAGTTTAGTACTGTAATTGTTAGCTTGCTCTTTTTTGTCTACTTGTTTTTTTCCTTTTGTTTAGCTTGGCTTATTGGCTTCTCGTACTAACAATGTAGGTTTGATAGTATATTCTCTGAGGAAAGAAGGGGTAGGATGCGAAAAGGATTGTTAGGTTGTGCTTCGGGACTCAGAATATTGGAACTCTCAATGGTAAGTTAATAGAATTAGCTAAGGTTTTTTATAGGACTTGCGAAAAGGATTGTTAGGTTGTGCTTCGGGACTCAGAATATTGGAACTCTCAATGGTAAGTTAATAGAATTAGCTAAGGTTTTTTATAGGACTAGCATCACTTTTGTTCAAGAAACAAAGCGGGTAGGGGGCTCAGGCACTAGAACTTGATGGGCATAAACTTTGGCATTCAGGTCACAATAGAACTAGAAATGGTGTTGGCATTGTGATTGTTAAAGAGTGAATTTATCAGGTTACTGAGGTAAATCACAAGAATGATTGTATTATGGCAATCAAGTTAGTGTTGGGGTCAGAGGTGTCTCACATGGTTAGTGTCTAACTCCTCGAGTAGGCTTGGCAGAGGAAATTAAGAGGTAGTTTTGGTAGGAATTGGATGTAGTGATTCAATCCATTCCACAAACTGAGAGGATCTTCATAGAAGGAGATTTTAATGGTCAAATAGGAGCGAGAGAAGAAGGGTACAATATGTCCCATGGTAGTTTTGGGTATGGAGAGAGAAACGAGAGAGGGACTATAAGTTTAGATTTTGCTATGGCGTATGAGTTAATGGTGGCAAACTCTTATTTCAAAAGAAGGAAGAACATTTGGTGATGTTTAAGAGTGGTATTACAAATACATGGATATGAATACTTTTGACTCAGGCTGATGGATAGAAACATATGTAAAGATAGTAAGGTGATATCCAGTTAAACTTTGGTGACTTAACACAATTATTGGTTATGAATGTAGAAATTAAGATATGGGAGAGGAAGACGAGTAATGTTTGTTACCCTACAGTTAAATGGTGGAATATAATTGGAGATAATGTTGCTAAGCACTTCAAGAAGAGCAAACTAGATGATCATGGGGATGCAAATACAATATGGGAGACAATGGCACAAAGCATTCAAAATTCAACTGAAGAAGTCTTAGGAGTATCAAGAGGGATTGGTGGTAAAATTAAGGGAGCTTGGCGGTGGACTGATGAAGTCAAGGAGAAAGTCAAGAAGCAACAGGAGGCATTTACTGCTATAGGTGATACACTTCTGATGAGGAAAAGACGCTAATGAATCTAAGTATAAGTGGGCCAAAAATGAAGCAAAGAAAACAGTCACATTAGGAAAGAAGAAAGCATTTGAAAAGTTATACTGAAAACCACAAACTAAAGATCGAGAGAAAGATGTATTCTAGCTTGCAACAGCAAGGGAAAAGCAAAAAGGGACCTTGGAGATACAAAATGTATCAAGGATAAAGACGGTAAGGTTCTAGTGGATGAAGTTAAACTAATGAAAGATGACAAAGTTATTTCTACAAGCTTTTTAGCAGCTTAGAAAATTAGTACTCTAGTCATTGTGAACTAGGACATTCTAAGAGGCACCAAAACCTGGGGTTTGTCATAGCATCACCAAAGACAAGATTGCTAAAGCGTTTAGAAAATGAAGGCAGGAAAAGTAGTCAGCAAGATCCTATACATGTGAAAATATAGAAACGTTTGGGTGAAGAAGACCTGAATTGGTTAACCAGATTATTTAATGTTGTGTTTAGCACCACAAAAACACTAGAGGAGTGGAGAATTAGTAATATTATTCCATTGTATAAAAATAAAGGTGATATTCAAAATTGCAACAACTATAGCATTGTTAAGTTATTAAGCCATACCTTGAAATTGAGGAAACGGGTGATTGAGAAGAGGCTTAGGAGGTACATCTTTGACTTATGAGAATTAATTCGGTCTTATGGTAGGAAGATCAACAACAGAATTAACGCATCTTATATGAAGGCCTATGAAATTTTACAGGGATGGGAAAAAAGATTTGCTTATAATATTCATTAATCTTGAGATGGCTTATGATAGAGCGCTTAGAAAAGTGTTTTGGAGCTGCCTAGAGAAGAAGAATGGAAGACTTGAGTATGTTTGGGTTATTAAAGACATTTATGAGAGAGTGAAGACAAGGGTGAGACCATTAGGAGGAGACATAGAGAACTTCCACATTGATGTTGGGTTGTATCAAGGATCAGTTGTAAGCCCTTTCCTTTTTATGATTGTTATAAATGAGCTCACAAAATACGTTCAGGATGAGGTGCCATAATGTATGTTTCAATTGATGAGACCAAAAATGGAGGTAATAGGAGGTGGTTTGGAGTCTAAGGATTTTAGGCTAGGTAGGTCAAAAACTGAGTATTTAGAATGTAAATTTACTGACAGGGTAGAAGAGACAATAGAGTAAGTCACAATTGGTGATATGGTGATACCAAGAGTTCAGAAGTTTTAATACGTGGTTCAATCATACAAGGCCATATAGAGATAGATGATGACATTGGTCATCTAATAAGGTAGGATGACAAAAATCAAGGAATGTATCTAGGGTGTTGTGTGGAAGAAGATCCCTACAAAGCTAAAGGAAAAAGTTTACAGTATGGTGCTTAGACTTACATCGTTGTACGGCTTGGAGTGTTGACTGATTAAGAAGCCTTAGATTCAAAAATTAATGGTAGCTAAGATGAGGATGATCAGATGGATGTGTGCTCAAACAAGATTTAATAGTATTAGGAATGAGGTTATTAGGAAGAAAGTAGGGGTGGCACCCAGGTAAGATGATGGAAGCAAGAATTAGATGATTTAGTCATACTAGGAGAAGGGATATAAATGCACTTGTGCAGAGTGGCGAGCATGTTGTCCTCTTGGAATGTAAGAGGAATAGAGGTAGACCAAAGAAGAATTGGAATGACATGATTAGATAGCATATGAGGCACTTGGGAATAAAGGAGAACATGACTCAGGATAGGAGTTTTTGGAGATATAAAATTAAAGTGGTAGATTTTATTAGATAGTTGCTTATACTCCAACTTTTATGCACGTTGTGAATCTTGATATTGTTGCCTTATGGACTACGTTATACAGTCATCCTGTAACTTTCCAAGCTTTTTTTGATACTATTGTGTTGCACTTAATTTTGAATATGGTTGTTTTATATCTATCTATCTATCTATCTATCTATCTATCTATCTATATATATATATATATATATAATATATATATATATATATATATATATATATATAATATATATATATTATATCATATCATATCATGTCATATCATATAATGATGTCGGCGTTTTATATTTATTACTTGTTTTTGTGGTTTTCTTAAAATCAGTCTCTTTGCAAGCACGGGTGTTTGTAGGGATAAGACTATATATATATATATATATATATATATATATATATATATATATATATATATATATATATATATATATATATATATATATATATATATAATATATATATATATATATAGGTCTATCTAGACGCTGCAAAAGCAGGGTGTTGTTGTTGTTATTGCAAACTTTATTTTGGTACATTCAAAAAAAGAAAGAGGAATACATATCATGGGCCTGAGAGGGTAATATTTTTTTCTTTTAATTTGGCAGAGAGATTTTATCATGAGAAACCAATTTATTCATTAGTATATACTATAAAAGTCCCATAGGGCTCATCCCTACCTAAATTTATTCCTTTCCTCTCGGGACCACTCTAGCAAGATGATGCACTGTAAAATGTTGAATTTGACCACATAAAAGGAAGGCATCCTCTAAGATCATACCATAGTTTCTCAAAAAGGTTTTCCGGTTCCTTTGTCTTGCCATCGATCCCAAACTGTCAGTCTCCAGCTCAATGTTGCCAAACCCTATTCTAATTGCTAATTAAGCTCCATATATAGCCACCTTGCGAAACGGAGCCTTAGAGTAATGGTAAGGTTGTTTCCATATGACCAAAAGGTCACGGGTTCGAACTATGGAATCAGTCACTGACAAAGTCAGGTTAGGTTGCCTATAATTCACCCCTTGCGGTGCGGCCCTTCTCCGGACCATGCGTGAATGCGGGATGCTTGTGCATCGGGTTGCCCTTTTTTTTATAGCCACCCTGCCTTCTGCCAAATAAGCAACCAAACTAGATCGAGTCAAAATTAATCAAATCAAAGGATGATCCCAGCACATAAGTCGTTCTAATGTCTTCTAACCTAGACTGTTCCATCTTTGTTGAGGTCCCAGATTTGTTGATCATCTGGAAACCCACCACTTATGGGAATTGTAAGAATCAGGCTCTTGTTCATATATTGATAAAGATCATATTCAACATAATCCCACAAAAATGGTTTATTCTAGTTTGTATTAAGGAGTTTTAGATTTAAATAATCCCTAGTCCCTACTTTGGAAAATCTGTTCAAGTAATCCCTACTTTCTAAATACATGAAAGGATGATCTACTTTGAACATATTTAATTTTGGGATACCATCACTGAATTCAGAACACTTTGATTCAGTGGTGGAATGACATCGCTATGGACTTGCTTGACGTGGCAAGGGGTGTGGTGACAAGTTTGACCCAAGGTAAATTTAAATTGGCCACATCACCACCTCTCTCTCTCTCTCTCTCTCTCTCTCTCTCTCTCTCTGCGTGTCAACCCCTTTACCTCCTCTAACCTTCAAATTCAAACCCTTAAAAGAAAGTTTATGTTTATAGAAAGCTCACTATCCCGCTCTCCCTTATTAACCCTATTCTAGAACATTTCATTCAAGTTTCTCTCACAAAAGATGATCAGAGCGAACCCTACATTGGTCTGGTGTTGAAGATATTAGAGGTAAAATTTAGAGGCAAGAGTTTAGTAGTTATAGTTATTAAGGATAAAGGAATATTGGCAAGTGAAAGTGGAAGAGTTTGAACTTGCTTTGTCTATCGTGAAGAAGGCAAGTTCTTTTCTCAAAATAAGTTCCTTGAAAATACTAAAGTTAAATTATTTATGTTAATTTTTTGGAAATTTAAGGCTTAATTGTGGGTGGGTTGGATTTTATGTTGCAGGGCTAATAGGGTTAGGTAATTTGGTGATTTCTTAGAATTGTATTTTACATTAGACCTAATGCCTGATGTATTTGCTACTTGTGTGAATAGTATGAGTGTATTGCATAAACGGCTGAAGATGAAATTTTTCTAGAAATCAACTTTAGGGGAAAATTTGTAATTAAGCCTAAGCTTAATATGAAGGAGGTGATGTTACGGACATTTGTAATTTTGACGTTGATAAATTGTCCAAGTTTGAGTTGAAAGACTATATGTTGAAGAGCTTAGGATTGATATTGTTGCTGATTTATACCATGTAATACTGAAGTTGGACTTAAAATCTAGTTTGAGGAAGGCAAATCTTATTTGGAATCAATAGACATGGCTGTTTGTATAAAAGCACACAAGACCCTTATTGTATATATAATTCATGAAGTGAATGAAGCTTAATTTATATCTCGTGCTCTCCCTTCCCAATATATGCTTGTGCCTAGTAGCCCAAAAAGCACCAATGCCAACTGATATCTCTTACTCTCCCTTCCCCAGATATGCTTATGCTTAGTAGCCATAAAAGCACCAATGTGAGAGGCCCCAACAACACCAATGCTAGGGGCCTAAAAAACACCAATGCCAACTAATGAAAGCTTGTAACCTATTGAGATAGAGGATCTCCCATCCACAAAAACTCCAAAGCACTTCAAATAGGAGGTGAAGATAGACCAAATCCTAAGAAATATAAAGACAATGACAAGGGCCCCAAAGTGGGGTATGACTAGGAGGAACCTTGCCTTGAATCACCTATTCCATGGCATGAATTTAGGGGGTATGAAGATAGCCAATTATAAGGGGATGATACTGTGTATGAACATAAGGAAGTAGACCGATACAAACTTGAATCAAAGAAAGCATCTTTTAGCAAACATAAAGGGAAAAATATTTTTGATGACACTACATAGAGGGAAGTGATGATGAGATGAAATGGACACTGATATAAAGGATATAGAGACAAATGATGAAGAGTGGCAAATAACCACGGTAGTTGTTGAAAATCTCAAAATGCATAGGGCAATGGAACATGAGCAAGTAAGAATTGAAGCCAATGACAAAGCCCAAATGTTTGGGAATGTCATGGTGAATATGAAGATTCTCAAGATAAAATGGATGCAAAGGGTGAGACTGATGATGATATGCCGAGGTTGTCGAGGAAAACTAACAAACCCATGGAGAATTATAGGAAATAGAAACACTAATTTCAAAACATTTAAGTGGCAGGTTGGTATGACTTTTGGAACAACAAGAAAATTCAAAGTTGTACTATGTTCGATGTTTTTTTAAGGATATGATCTAAGAATTGGAGTGGTCAAACTTTTCCAAGAAAAGAATTGGTGTTGTTTGTAAGGAGTCTTGTAACCCAAAGCATATGCTTCATAGGATCAGCATAGGACAACTTATGTTGTCAGAATAGTTAACAACCACTACAACTGCACAAGGAATATGTTGAGAAATGGGAAACTAGAAGCTCTATGGGTTACAAGGTACTATCTTCTAAGGTTCAAAAATAGGTCCTAAGAGTCAGAGGCAAAATTAAAGAAAGACTTTGGAGTTATGATCACTAAGTGGTTTGCATATGATGTTAGGGGGAGAGCACACAAACTATTGCAGGGATCCATGAAACAACATTACTTCAAAATTGGAAGGTATATTAAGACATTAAAAATTAGCAAACAACGGAGCACTTTCATACTTGCGATAGACTCCACAATTACTAAGGAGATTCATATATTTCAGATATTCTTTGTATGCTTTGAGGGTCTCAATTAGTGTTTACTATCATGTTCTAGGCATGTGATTTGCATAAATGCTGCCTTTTTGAAGACTTTTTTGGGTGGATGCCTACTAAAAGATATTGGGATAGATTAGAACAATTAGATGTTCCCAATACCTGGGACAATTGCTGAAGGAGAGAACAACATGGTTAGGAATGGTTTCTTCATAATTACAAGCTTGTTTAGAGGGTACACATGGATTTGGGTGGACAATAATTTCATATGAACATAAAGTAAAACAACATACCTAACTTTGGTCATTTGCTTTGCTTGTTTAAAGTTGGTATTGACTTGAACTTCTTTACCTATTTGAAGTTGTTATTGACTTGAATATCTTCTGTTATAGTCAATTCTTCATGTTGTCTCCATAGTGCTCCCAAATTATGAGCATACTCATTGTGCAAGGCATTATCGCAACTAGAAGAAACAAAATAAAGGTAAAGAATTGAATATCTTATTCTAGAATACATGGAAAGGATTATAACCAATATGATTTTAAAGATGTTTTACATGCCCTAAAGCTTGCATCCCAAACAGGAATATGAGGATTTTTAAAAGAGAAGGCCAGGCTATTTTGGAGCGCATTTGTGTTAGTGATTTCATATGTGAAGTTGATGTTGTTAACAACAACGTGGTCGAGACATTCAATGCGTATATTGTATATATCATAGCTAAGCATTGCATAGATATGTTGTAAAGCATCATAATTTTATTGATGAAGAGGATGTTTGTTAAAAAGGGGATGATGGAGACTGCTGAGGATGAAATATACCCAAGAATTAGAGTGAAATTGAAGAAAGAAAAGCAAGAAGTCAAGAATTACAATCCTATTCCTTCATGTAATAAGGTTTTTCAAGTAAGCCACAAACTTGATAGTTTCATGGCGGATATGATCACTACCACCTACACTTACAGGAAATGAGTTTTGATAGGGATGGTATGTTGTCATGCCATAGCCTGTGCTGTTTGGCTAACACAGGAAGCTGAGATATATGTACATTCATACTTCAAGAAGGAGAAATATTTGCAAGCATATCAAGCAGATATTGCCTCTTCTATTGGTGAAAGACACTGGACTAAAAAGGTTCTATCAACTGGCCCTCTAGTGGTCAAGATTAAACTAGGGAAGCCTCGGGGGAACACGATAAAGATACCATGTGAAGATCTTAAGAGGCCAAGAAAATTGAGCAGGCATTAAAGACAAATGGAATGCAAAAATTGCCATGGACTTGGAAACAATAAAGAATATCTTTGCACAAGAACCACCCGAGATATAACCCATATCTATAGCAGCCTCCTCAAAAAGGCAAATAGATAAGCATAAAAAGCATTAAATAGAGGCTTCTAATGAAGAAATGCAAC
Source organism: Carnegiea gigantea (assembly GCA_029747015.1). Taxonomy (NCBI): domain Eukaryota; kingdom Viridiplantae; phylum Streptophyta; class Magnoliopsida; order Caryophyllales; family Cactaceae; genus Carnegiea; species Carnegiea gigantea. The sequence goes on from JAKOGI010000276.1 coordinate 317,145, forward strand.
AAGTTATAAGAGTTGCCATGAGACAAGGCTCTACCAGAGGTAGATGAGCAAGCAGAAGAATAAGGAGAGGTGTAATGCCCCGACCCCTCCTGGGTCGCGGACAATTACTAGGAATGGCTTTAGGGATCGTCGACTGCCCCCATAAACCACCACAAGCCTTTTCAGTGTGCTTCGTCCTCGCTTACACGCTACCTGGGAAACTTCCTAGAAGGTCACCTATCGTAAGATAACTCCCCAGTAAGCATGCTTAACTATGAAATTTTTAAGAGTGGGCTTCTTGAAAAGGAAGCTGCATCTTTGTGATATAAGTAGTCGCATCAAATCCTTTAAGCCACTTACGGGGTTTTACAATCACCCCTTACTCAAAGCACACAACGTCCTTATTGTGCCTCACTAGCTGACCGAATTATAAATCCTCTTGATTGACGGTCCATCCTAATATCTTTGTCCCACTAGGTGACTGTCCAGACGCTCTCCTGTCCATTGGCGTAGCTCCCAGTCGTAGGTCGACTCTAATACCATCTGTAACATCCCGACCTCTTCCGGGTCGCAGGTAGTTACCAGGAACGGCTTCAGGGATCGTTGACTGGCCCTACAAACCACCATAAGCTTTTCCAGTGTGCTCCGTCCTTGCTCACACACTATCTGAAAAATTTTCTAAGAGGTCACCCATCGTAAGATTGCTCCCCAGCAAGCACGCTTAACTGTGAAGTTCTTAAGAGTAGGCTTCCTGAAAAGGAAGGTTGACCTTTGGTGATATAAATAGTCGCATCAAATCCTTTAAGCCACTTAGGGGGTGTGAGGAACTAAAAGCAAACGTAGGGGAGGTACAAGTGTAGGAATTGGAAAAGCCATAGGGTATCTTTCAACTTTAAGTTTTACTTTTTTTCAGGGCTTTTATGAGTATGTTTTAATTACCCATTATTACTTTTCACATGAGGCTGATGTTGCTAAGAGTGGACCATAGTGAATGATAGATGGAGGGTAACCATCAATGTTTTCTCAAACATCAATAGCAATCACTTACTCAAGGCCTTTCGCCATGACTTCTAACTGAATATTCCCTACATCACTAGTAACCAAAAGAGCTGGTTGTCCTTCCTTTTACACTGTCATATCAAGTTGGTATGTTTTGATTAGTGATATGAAAGCATTTAGCTAGTTTAACTTATTTTTTGGGGATTCCATAGCTCTCCTTTTGTTTGAGTAGGAATCCAAGAATGAAGAGTTCTGTAAGACCCTGAAAATTCGAGTTGGAATTCTTGCCCAGTTGGACCGACCTAGACCAAGTCAACCCAAGTAAGTGTCAATTAACTCTCGTGAAATTCTTTAAGTAAAGTCCTTGATATATTTTGGAAAGTATTAAAGTTTCCAAAATTTTCTTTTCCGATTTTTGTAAAATTCCTAACGTCATTGTCATTATTTTATTATTATATTATGAATATTATTTCACTCTACTATTGATATTATCGTTTCATTATTATTTTATTTGTTTTGACGTATACAAATTCTACTATTTTATTAATATTATTAATATTATTATCATCTTGTTATCATTTTATCATCTTATCATTATCCTACTATGTTATTATCCACCAAAAAAAAAAAAAATTCCCTAATTGTAGCATCTTATCTTTATCCTACTATTTTATTATCCAAAAAAAAAAAAAACCCTAATTTAACCACCCACTTCCCCACCTTTTTTTTAACCACCCACTCCCCCACCTTTTTCCTTCCCCCCTCACGTCACTTTCTCCCTCTCCCTCACGTCACTCTCTCTCTCCCTCCCTCTCCCTTTCTCTCTCTACTCGCCCCACTGCCGGCCACTCTGCCAGCCGCCCACTGTACCGCCACAAGCCACCCACAATCCCCTCCTACTCTCTTCCTTGTGTTGGCAAGAAAAGGCTAAGTGATGTATGGATTCATGCACACCATGCATCCAAAACCCCCCACTTTTAACTCTCCTCTATTTTTGCAATTTTATGACCTTATGAATGAAGGTTTTTAATATAATTTTCAACATATTTTTCTCAGCGCTTTCGACGTTGAATTTGAACGAAGGTGGAATTTCCGTCGACCTAGATTCAGTTTTGATCAAAGGTACTCGTAACGATGTTATTATGTAGTTTCATTTTCTTTTTCTTTTAGCCTCAATAAAGAGGGGTTATTTTGGCATTGTTGAGTCTAGACGAGAGTCTAGGGATGTTTAACGGGTGTGGGTAAAGTTTTAGGTACCCGAAACAAGCGAAAACCGTGCATAAAAAGGGTCGAACAACCTAGACAGAATTCACACTATTGTTAACGCCACTTTGGAAATTTGGTGTAATTGTTCTAGTTGTCCCAAAATTCTAAAATTTTTACAGTAGTTAGATTAAGAAGTGAAACTTACGTGGGTTTTTGAATTGGATGAATTGGACTTAAATTGAGAGAGTTATAGCCAGAATACCGAGCCCTGTCAAATCTGAAAACTGCAGGCATAGGGTGCGGTTTTTGAATTTTTAGACCTGGTTACGCTGCGAATTTATAAAAGTTCCGAACATAAAAGTTGTAGTAAACAAAATTATCTATCTGTATTGGGTAAGAGCATAATTTTTGGAAGTCGGAAGAAAAAGTTATGAGGATGAGAAGTTAGAAGTAAAAATTTGGGTGAAGTCTGGGGAAGCAGAATCTGGTTTGTTTTGCCTTCAAGTTAGAAAAATTCTCTAGGCTAGTACTGGTGACCAAAAATTGTGAAATTTACTGGATAGGAGCATTTGGATGTGTCAAATAATGCCGTTTTGGAATTGGGTCGTTTAGAGTAGCGTAGCCCGAGGTTTGATAATTTTTGCCGGGACTGTCCTGGAGAAGACAGTCTTTGGCATTGCCAGAAGAAACAAAAATTGTACTGGGTTCGGGGCAGAACCAAGCCAAGCCCTAAACATGAAAAAGATAGAGGATATTGTAAGGTTTCTAGAATGACCTAGAACACTGAAATTGGAGATCGAGAACTAGAGTTATAATTTTTTTAAATTGGACCCATAACTGGGCAGCCGGACCTTTACCCTAGATAGGGTTAGATGAATAAAGATCTAGAAAACCTCCTTTTAAATTTGGGGGAGGCCCGGGGCTGCCCTACACTGAATGTAAACTGACTATGGGCTACTTGTGGGCTCAGGTGCGGAACAGTGAACCTTCATTAGAGTAACCGAGCCCGTAATTTGTACGGTACTCAGGTAACAGTCATGCCCTAACCTTTCCCCTGTGTTATTGAAATTATGGAAGTTTTGGGAGTTCTTGTATTGATTCCTTGGCATTCCTTTCTAAAAAGAATGTTCGCTAATGAGAAATTTATAAAGGATTCCTTGGTGGGAACTGAATGCTGTGTTTGTTCTGGAAGTTGGAAATCTCCATATTGTAAAAATTGAAACTTACTGTTGCAAAAGTTGAAATTTACTGTGATTGTATTTAAAGCTCTGTTTCTGCATTCTGATTTCTGTTGGGAAAGGCATTTTTAAATCTGAATGAAACTGAATGTGTCAAGTTGGTATCCATTAACTGAAAGGAACTAAATAGGGTGAGTTAAATCGATTGGAACTGATTGAAGGTCATAGCCTTCCCCGGGTAATAGGTGCATGCATGTGAGCGGCCACGTACTCAGTCGAGACGTGGGCCAGGTTATCGGTAACCACCCATGATGGTGGTAGGCCAGGAAAGTTAAGCGGTAACCGCCTAAGGAGCGGTAGGTCAGGAAAGAGTTGAACGGCTGTGCTATGTTAGAGCGCAGGCCATGAGACCCACTGGGGTCGCTCACCCAAGGCTTATCTGAAACTGAACATTTTAAATGGAACTATGGAAGTGTGATTCTGAACTTGATTTGTTTAAGGAAGATGGTGATAATGGGTTGTGTACCTTGAAAAATGATATTGTTTTTCCCCCTTTCCCTAAAATGTTTCAAAATGAATTTGTACGTGCCTTTGACTGTTGGGGGTGAATGTTACTGAGTTTATCTCACTATTATAAAATGTTTTGTTTTCAGGTGATTTAGCTGTTCCTGGGACTGGGGACAGGAGAGTAGAGCGAGGCTCGAATGCTGGTTGTGTCTAAAAAAGATTTTAGATGTTGTAATAGAATCTAGTTGGTTTAATTATGGTGTTCAAGTTCTGTGTTAAAATTCCTGGACCCATGTATGGTGGGCTTCGTTTCGTAAAGACTTTGTTTTTAAATGTCAGTTATGATATCCAACCTGGTATTTCCAAGAAGGGAATACGGCGGTAACACCCCGTTAGGAGTTCCTGCTGCCATTCAGGTTAAATCAGTAGTAAATAAAAAATTAGAAATCTGGGGGTGTTACAAGTTCTTTTTGAGTATTATATGAGATTATGTTGGTTAGTTTAAATATGAACACTATGTATTCCACTTTGTGATTAAACAACAATGTCATTATGATTAAGCAATAGTAGCTCTCTTTTGTTTGTTCCCATGTTACATGTTTCAAAAAACTCTGTTAAAATTTGCTTACTCCTATATTCATACAATTTCATACAATTTCAGTTGTATACCATGTCATTATGCCAGCAACACCAAATCAATGAAGCCAAACTTACTTTTGCATTGAATGAGGACAAAGGCACATAGCTCGCTATACACTAACAGCCGACAACAAATCAGTACATCAGTGCCACCATCTTCAGCCAATCATCTTGAATAACCCTATTTGGAAACAAAAACTACCAACACAACTACAAAACAAAACACAAACTTCTCGATGACTGAATTCCTCATAGTATTCAATTTCAGCGGAAACAGTTCATTCTTCCACTCCTCCTCTTCATCCTCCATTTTTGCCCTTTTCAGCTTCTCTTTGGAGATATTTGACTTTAACATTTCATTCTTGTCCTTTAAGCTTCCTCTTTTCTCAAGTTCAGCAACTAACTCATCAATCCTCTCCTCGAGAATCTTGTTCTTCTCAAATAAGCTCATTTCCTCCTCTTCGTTCCATTTAGAGATTCCATAGTCCTATTTTGGTTGTTCAGATACAACTTCAAAATTGGAGATATTATAACACTTGCAAATCCTACTCCGAAACCTTAATTTAAAAAATTCAAAATTAATTTCAATTTGCTTCCATATTGGCCAACCATCTTCTTTCTGTTTTGAGGCGACTTACAGATATGATGTATAGCTGGTAATTCATGGTAGCATTTAACAAACAGATGTTGCTTATTCAATGCATCAAACATTACTCTGCTTCATGAACTCGTGGACCCAACAACACTGCTCCGTTTTCCACTCTTTCTACGAGTTCAATTAGTAGGGATTGGTGTTAATTACAGTTATAAGACTAGGAGGTTTACAAGACAGGGCAGGTTACGTAGAAGAGGAAGCAAGCACGGATAACAATGGAGGGGAAGAGAACAAAGATGTGAAGGGTTTGAAGATGTGAATTATGACGGTTGAGAGAGAGTGTGTATGTAAGGTGATGTGGCCCATTAAATTTTCCTTGGATCAAACTTGTGAACACACCCTTTACCACGTCAAATAAGGTTTGTTGCCACGTCATTTCAGCACTGAGTCAGAGTGACATAAACTCAGTGTTGGTATATTGGAATTGAATAGGTTCAAAGTAGAGGCCACTCTCGTGTATTTTGTAAATAGGGATTATTTGCAATAGATGAGCGAAAGTAGGGATTATTTAAATTCATAATTCCTTGTATTAAACTAGACATATCCACTTAAAAGGCTAATCAACTGATTTATCAATGCCTCTTTTTTAATGTTCACCTAAAAGAAGTCCATATATTGATAAAAAATCAATATTTAATCAAGGTGGACTAATACAAACTTGAATTTTTTTTATACAAAATAAACCGCTGCAAACATAATGTAAATTTATACCAAAGTTTGACTGAACAAATCTATTTACTAGGACCCTTTTTGACAAACAATTTTTAGCTGTTAGTTGTTGTATTTTTGTATTAACTGTTAATTATTAATTATTTGAATTAGCTACTTGTGTTAGTTATTGACATTGGTTGTCTTAAGAAAAAGTGTTTGGCAAGATTACTTATTTATGATAAAGTTGTGAGGTAAAAGCAAGTTATCAAAAGTCGAACTGTTTCATCCTGTACAAGGCAAAATGTTTCATCTCATTAGTAAAACAGTACAATGCACCATCCTAAAATGTACTGTCGAAATCCCGGATGATACGAGGATATTTCAGGCTGAAGCAGTCCACCACCAACATTTTTTTGCACTTGGTTATGTGCCATGCTCGCACTGCATCTTATAGCCCACGATCCCACAAGCCCAAAAGCTTCAGCTCACATCATGGGCCATGTTGGGCACTCATTTTTCACATTCTTCTATGCTTCCTTTTATAATAAAAAGTCAGAATCGACCCTTAATGTGGGACTATGAATTAATGCTTAGAACAATCCTTGCAATTGCTATCTTTCTTTTTGGTTTTTTTCTTTAATTTTTTTGTGACAAGTTTGACTTCCTTGGTCCTAAGTTCCTGACATTAGGAATCCGCTTCATTGTGCATATTTTTAGCCTATTTCGACGAAAGTATAGATTATTTTATTGAATTTGTTTTCTTATAACATAACACGATTTTAAGTGATTTCTTTTTTAGACCTCGTACAAAGGAAGCGGTATTGACATAAAACATACCCCTTCTAGTAGAAAATCAGTACAAAAGGAAGGTTAATTTATAAAACATCAAATTAATTTTCTGACTAAATCAAATAGTTAATTTTGATCTAAAAAGTTTTTTTAACTAAAAACTCTCCAAAAATTATTTATGAGGCACCTCCCAAACTAATACATAGCATACGAGACCTGACAAGACTATTGCATTGTTCTTCATGTATGTCAGTGTGTGTTACAGATATGACCTTTCTTTCTTTTGTTTTGTTCTGGCCCCATGCACATAGGCAAAGCCCATTATCCTTACCAAAAAGTCATTTTCCCCAAGCCTATCCCTTGTTTGACCAGCCCAAATCTCAGCCTTCTCCTTACTTTAAGTGTTGCCTCATAATTATTAGTAACAGATTTGGCAAAGATTTATCCAACCTAAATCATCCCAAAATGATTATGGTCTCGGATAAGATTTTAAGACCCAAATCTGTACGGGTCAAATCTACTGGGGTTAGGATTGACTTGTTCAGGTTAAACTGATTTTTAATATATATTTTTTACATGAAAATTCTATGTACCAAACACATATGTTGGCTTTCAGTCTTTTAATGAGAATATATGTGACCGCCAAAACCTAACTTAAAAATCTATTATATAATATAAAAGAAATGTTGAGATGACTTGTGTGAGAATGATTTTAGGAGGTTCACTTATTCACAACCCTTGATTAAATATTCTGGTAAATCTCAACCATCAATCAAAAATTTAATTGGTTTTTTAAAATGAAAAGTATTGACTAAAGTACTGGGTACATTAGGTCACAGGTTCGATTCCCCCTTCCCCCATTGTATTGTCCTTTGTGGCTACTACGGATCAAAAAAACAAATAAAAAAGATTGTAAACTTAGTATTATTACAATTCGTACCACTTAATTATATCAGAGCTTGAGACCATGCATTGTATAGAGAACACCCCCTACACATATATATACACACACACGTATCTATGTACGTATATATATATATATATATATATATCTATATATATATATATATATATATATATCTATGTATGTATGCATCTATATACACACACACACACACATACACACACACATACACATATATATATGTATGTATGTAGATATGTGTGTGTTATATATATAATATATATATATATATATATATATATATATATATATATATATATATATATATATATATATATATATATATATGTGTGTGTGTGTGTGTGTGTGTGTGTGTGTGTGTGTGTGTGTGATATGCTTGCTCTATAGTTGCCACTTGCTATCATCAAATTTAAACCATAATATGTTTGCTCATTAGGGGTGAGGAAAACAATCTGAAACCAAACCAAACTGAAAAATAGAAAGACCCAATTTGATTTTTCTACAAAATTTAGTCCGGTTACCCGAAGTGAAAAATTTTGCTATTTCGGTTTCGATTCGGCCATTTGAGATTTGGTTAATTACGTAGTTATGATCTGTTAACCGAACCCAAAACTTTGCTGTTTTCAAAAAAATATTAAATACTATATTAGTCAAGTGTAGGTTTTATAACTATTAAAATATAAGAGTAAACATACAATAATGTGTAAATTAATATTTGATGTCCTAAATAGTTATATTAATTAAAAGGAGTGAAAATTAAAAATTAACAATTTAAATTAACGATAAACCGGTAATGGAATTGATAATCCGGTTAACCAATTTTTTCGGTTCAGTTATAATTTATATTTTTGCCGAACCGAAAAATTTGGTTAACTGAAAATTTTGGTTTGCCGAATCTCAAATGGTCGAATCGAAATCAAAACCGAAATCCTAAAATTTTTTTGTTCGATTAACCGAACTGACATTTTTAGAAAAGTCGAATCAGTTGACCGGTTTTTCAGTTCGGTTTTTGAGTTTTTCAGTTTGATTTTTCGCCTTTGGTTTTTGTGCTCACTCCTACCTTTGGGGATGTTTGCATAATTGGGTCGCTACTACATGGGTGGAGGTGAAAGAAATTAGAAACCTATACTTTGGAGCAAAGGATGCTGGGGATTGAATCGTATTAGTGCAATGTGTTTGTGCAATACCCCCCTCATACAAAACAAAATAGAGAGAGCATATAGAATTTGTGAAGAATTGCAGCGTATTAGATGTTCAAAATTATTGAAGGGTGTGCTCTAAGTTAGCGTTATTGGTTATGTATTCCTTCCCTCCCCGGTCCCCCGCCCTAAAAACAAATATGCAAATTAGTGCAGCTGGACCTTTTTTTTGGGGGGAAGGGGGGAAGGGCGGGGCGGAACTTGAATTATGTGATTGATAAATAAATAAGTACATAACATTCAACATGTTCACAAATATTAAATGTTTATTATGACGTCTAATTAGCTTAGTATAATAATAAATGTTTCCATGGTTTTAATTCTTCCTATGTTTTTGTCACACATTTTACAAATGTAATCCATAATGAATTTTCGTAAAGAAAACTAGCTAAATACTAATTTGTGTTACTAAGATTAATGACAACCGCTTTAAACTAGACTTCTTTTTTTTTTTTCTAAACGCCAAAATCTATATATATGGTACAAAATATGTTTCTTTTTTTTAAAATTATTTTCATTCATCACCTGGATAAATAGGATTAACAAGAATTTTGTTAAATACTTGCAATTAGGGGTCAAATAAAAAAATTGGTTTGATGATTGAAACTTTGGACCTGATGTGTTTTATGCTCAAACAGGTAGAGAAGATTATCACCAATATGGCAATGTTAATGGTTTATTTCGCAGAAAATATATATATATATATATATATATATATATATATATATATATATATATATATATATATATATGTATGTATATATATATATATATATATATATATATATATATATATATATATATATATATATATGTGTGTGTGTGTGTGTGTGTGTGTGTGTGTTGTGTGTATATATGTGTGTGCGCGCGCGCGCGTATATATATATATATATATATATATATATATATATATATATATATATATATATATATATAGTCACAGACGCACACATATATATTCACATATATGTATATATACATATATAAACACACACACACACACACATATATATGTATGTGTGTGTGTGTGTAGATGTATATATAAGTATGTATGTATGTATGTATACATGTATGTATGTATGTAGGTATGTACAAACACACACACAGTTACATGCCAATTTTGAAGACAATTTAGAAATAACAAGTAAGTTTTCTGTGAAGGTTATAGAGTTGACATTAATAATAATGTAATGTTATTTTTAAAATATCCATTTTATTATTTAAAAATTCAAATCTAATGCAATGCTAGGGTACATACTCAAGAAAACATGTATGCTTGAAACTTCTTTTTTAAAAAAATGCCTCAATGAAAAAAAAAAATAGTGATAATGTTTTCGCTACTTACCCCAATTCTTTTGAGTTAGATTAAAATTCTCGTTATTTCTTTATATCAATTTATTGACATTGACCCAATAATTATTCAACGATACTTTTAAAGTACCATTTACTTATTCAAAAATTTAATTTCGGGGCAACACACGAGTCTTAGCTAGTAAACATAATTTAAAAGTTTCTCTCTTTCAAATTTTTTTCTGTCTTTATTCCCACTCCATCGCTATAATCTATACTATAGCATTTCTATTATGATGATATCTCTAATACTGTCCAATATTTTTCCTATGATAAACTAACTGCTCATCATCAAATGAAAACACTTTACCACTGTGTGAAATAGTATATGTGTTAGGGAAAAAAAAGGAGTTGTACATGGTTGACCATCTCCTACAAGATGAAAGAATCTGTACAACATCAAGTGTACTTTGTTAGAAAATGGTTTCTTTTCTTTTTTTTTCGTTGTTGAGAAAATATGAAGTGGTTTAATAGATTGACACCTAACAAGAGGTTAAACGTTAAATTTGAAGTTTGGAACTTGATCCTTTTTTATTTTAAAAAATTATGTTAAAACTTACAATATTTGATGGAGAAAAAAAGGATTCTAAATTGTTAAGTTCGACTCGAACTTGAAATTTAGAATTAAATTTAACACTTTCAGCTCCGAACCCGAAATATAACAAATCCGTAATTAATATGCTGCAGCTCGCTCAAATTCGCTCAAATTCATAGGTCTAGTGAATAATTATCATATGCATAGTAATCTTTGAGAATCAATACTAAAAAAAGAACGGTTAAACTATAATTTTATAAGATCTTATAGAAATGATATAGGTGGTACAAATTATATGTCGACCAAAAAGAAGAAGACGTGGTATTTATAGCTGTTTTCACTATCAAGCTACCTCCCTATCCTCCCTCAACCAAAAAAAAAAAAGAGAAAAAATAAATTACCAAAATGAAAATCGAAGAAGATAACACTTGTCGAGGGTCGGACTTTGAGAGAACTTTTCTAGAATTGAGAGATTAAACTTATTACAATCTAACCAACTTAGAAGCCATAAGATATAGCCATATCATCTTAAGCAAAAAATTATAGCGGTTGTCACTATACGATAACCACTATAATTGGGAACATCTAGAGCGTACATTTGTCACAAGTCAATCTTAACCGTTTATTTTATCTTTTTTGTTAAATCATTAAAATTGTGCTATAAGAATTATATAATGTGACTAAATATTAAAGAAAATTAATTTTATAAGGGTGTGTTTGATTACTCTTAAATACCCACTGTATTGGAAAGAAAAACTGAAAAAAAAAAATTTGAAAAAAAGGTAAAGGCATAATGTCAACATTTCATCACCAGTAAAGAAGACCACGAGAAGCCAACCGGCGGCCATTGTTACTGGCGAGCCATCGGAGACCATTGTTCCTTGTGATGCCACCGTCTCTGTCTCTCCCCCCTCTTTCAACCATATAGCCACCATATAGCCATGGTGCAAGCCCATTGCCATTATTATTCTCTGACGTTCCTCCATCTGTGTCGCTTGTTAGCTGGTGGTGTCCATCGTTCCAATGAGAGGGTGGGTCGTTCGATGGTGTTGGGTCACGTAGTCTGGTGCATTGGGTGCAGAAGGCGGCCGGGGTGGGGGCCTTGTAGGGTTTGGTCGTCCAAGACAAAGACAACAAATAGAACTTCCTTTTTTTCTAATTTCTACTGACAGAGACTGTCTAAGTATATTAAACACGACCCAATGCACCGAACTTCACCATCCGCCACTATCGCCGACCCACCGTGTCACAAAAACGATGGACACCATCACCGAACAAACAACATAAATGGAGGATGTCGGGGAATAATAATGGCGATGGGCATGCGTCGTGGACGGGGGAGAGAGAGAAGGGGGGTGTTGCTGGTGACAATGGTCTCCAATGGCTCATCGGCTACAATGGCCGCCGGTTGGCTTTTGCGTAATCTTAATAATAGTGATAGAATGTTAATATTATGCTTTTACTTTTTTTTTCAAAATTTTTTCAATTATCCTTTCTAATGGGTATTCAAGAGTAATCAAACACATCTTTATAAAATTAATTTTCTTTAATATTTAGTCATATTATATAATTCTTATAATACATTTTTAATGATTTAATAAAAAAGATAAAATGAACGGTTAAGATTGACTTGTGATAAATGTACGCTCTAGATATTCCCAATTATAGTGGTTGCCGTATAGTGACAACGGCTGTAACTGCACTCATTATCTTAAATAGGTGTCTAAATGCATCGTACAGAGAGAGAAAGTACGAGGAGCATAACAAATTGAAACCTATTATAGACACTTAATTTTGGCTTACCTTATTATTACTACTACTAATATTACTACAATAGCAACTATTATTATTGTCATTATTATTATCATCATTATCATTTTTATTATTGTCCTTATCATTATTATTATTATTATTATTATTATCATCATCATCATCATCATCATTATTATCATCATCATCATCATCATTATCATCATCATTATTAAAAAATGGACTAATTATCTAATCAAGCATACAAAAATTTCAAAATAAATTCATAGATCAAGAGAAGAAGAGGCCCAAAAGCCTAAATATCCAAAAAATCCATGTGAATAAGCCTTAACAAAGAAAATGCAAAAGAAAAGATGGCATTAAAACAAAAAAATTCTTATCCCTCCATCTCTCAAAGTGACCACCCCCCAATCAATAATATTTATTTATTTTTTTAAAAGAGGTGGAAAGACAAGGTGAAAACACAAGGAGTAGGAAAAAAAATATTAAGTTTGTGGGCCCCCTTTCTATAATTTGACAAAAAAAGAAAAATAAACAAAAAAATTTTGTTTGGCCCCTCTAAACATTTTTTTTCCCGTAAGAAAGGTAAGCAACACAATCTAAGCTGCAATTCTCTCAAGGGTTCTCCCTAAATTATCCTCGTAGAGAATGGAAAGAAGGTCCCTATGCAGAACCACATTCCACATAATTATGGAATGAAAGGAAAATCCAAATTTTGCAAGCCAATGAGCTGCACAGTTTCCTTGTCTAAAATTGTGATGAATAAAAACCTTATTACATAACTGAGTGTAAGCGAGTATATCTTGTACAAGTTTGTATTTCCCATGGTAATTGAATATGAGCTTGAACCGCTTGAATGAGAGTTTTATTATCTCCTTCTATGTGGATATTAGTGAAACCTGCTTGTACTGTGGCTTTGATTCCATTTCGCATAGCCGTTACTTCTGCTATCAAGATTGATGATGCTCCAAAGTTAAATGTTGATGCTTAAATAAACTTCCCTTCCCAATTACGAATGGTGAAACCTCCTACTGTAACTTGTAATGATTTTGATCAATCAACATTGGTTTGATGAACCCACCTTGTGGCTTCTTCTATGCTATCCAATATGTCTTCTTTCAGATGACAACTGAAAGACTTGGGTTTAGCAGTTGAATTGTTTGTGTGAGTTTGTGTCTAATATACCACCCTGTGCTAGCTTTTTTGGCTCTTATCAATGTTGTTCCTAGATTAGGTATTTGACTATGAAATACCATGTTGTTCCTTATTTTCCATATACTCCATAACAGTGCGAATACTCTATTCATTTTGACTGCAGGGCTTACAGCTCTGGCACTATTAAGCATTTGCAATACACCAATTTGTGGGTTAAGAGGGAGATTTGTGTTTATTTGGTTATAGAAAATTGCTAATATCTAACAATCCTGTGAAATGTTACATCCCAAAAACAGATGATCTATATCTTCAGTCTCAGGTTGACAAAAAGGGCAACAAGAATCAATGTTCATACCTCTTTCAACTAGAGTTCCTCTGGTACGAAGCGATGCTTGGCAAAGTTGTCAAATAAAAATTTTTAGCTTTGGCATAATGTCTAATTTCCAAATCCAATTATACTCCCACTCAAGTGGATTTACAGGGTCCAATCCATGTGCCGCCAAGTTGCTGTCTTGGTGGAAAAATTACTGTTTCCAGAGAGTCCCCAACATATAGAATCAGGGATTGAATTAGCAGGGATAGGTGTTGTAAGAATCAATTGTAAATGGATAGAGTCCACTAAGAAGTTAAATCGTGTGACATCCCATTCTCTACTCTCTGCTATAAATTGTGATACCTTAAGGGAGGTATCAATGAGGGAAGATCTATTGCCTTGAGTAAATTGGCTAAACTATCATTTGCACACCAATTGTCGAGTTAGAAATTAATATTTGTTCCATTACCAACTTTCCATCTCACTCCTTTTCTAAATTGGTTTAGATTCTTAAGTATATACTTCTATGCCCACGAGTCTTGTTTTTTGGATTCTATAGCAAAGAAATTTTCGTTATTTTGGTATTTTGCCTGCATTTGTTCCACCCACAGGCTCTAGTTATGGAACAACTTCCAAGTTAATTGGCTTAGGAATGCACTATTAACTGCGTCCATTTTCCTAAGTCTAAGTCCCCTAGCCTTTTTGGGTTGACATATTTTGTTCCAGGATATCATAGCAGTCCCTTATTTTCACTTAATTCTTTCCCAAAAAAATCTCTACTAATTTTATCAATATGATGATTAGTTTTTTTGGGTAATTGAAAGCACTGCATTGTATGTGCAGGCATTGATTATATATTTGCTTGGATAAGTGCCACTCTCCCTACTTTCGAGATGTGTCTTTTTTCCAAGTTTGCAATTTTTTAGCTGTTCTGTTGGCTAATTCTAAAAAGATTTTTATTTTTGGTCTGCGCTTGAAAATTGAACATCAAAGGTACTTACTAAGGCTATCTTGGTGTGTAATGTTGAAGACAGATGACATAATTTGCATGTCATGGATAGTTGCATTACTAAAGAATGTTAGTGATGATTTATGAAAATTATTGAGCTAACCAGAATTTTGACAGAAATTACTCAGTACAGAACTGAGCTCACGACAAGATTCAAGATTAATTCTGCAAAAAAAAAGGCTATCATCTGCGAAAAGCAAGTATGAGATTTTGCAAGCTCTTGGAGAGATCTTAGTACCAATCTCACACTCTTTCCTACGAAGCACCTTACGAAAGGTTCTAGTTAAAACTTCTATGCATAAGATGAAAAGATAAGCGGAGAGGGGGTTCCCTTGTCGGATGCCTCTAGTAGGCGTAAAAAAACCACATATGTTATCATTCGCAATCACAGTGTACGAAACTGTAGAAAATGCAATCTTTAATCAATTCTACCCACTTGGAATGGAAATTCAGTTTATGTAATGCACTAAATAAGAAGTCTCATTCTACTCTATCATAAGCCTTTTTCATATCCAGTTTGAGTGCTACCCAGGCTTTCTTTCCTTCCATATTTTTGAATTTAGTCATGATTTCATGTGTAAGTAGAATGTTATCGTGGATGGAACGTCTAAGCACAAAAGCACTTTGGGTTGGATCAATAATCTTTTCTGAAATCGGCCGCATTCGATTAGCTATAATTTTTGAAATAATCTTGTAAACAGTATTGCAAAGACGAATTGGTCGAAAGTGGGTAGTTGTTGTTGGGTGATTCATTTTCAGGATTAATGCAATAAGCGTATGATTCATCTGTTTAAGGAGTTTTTTCTCTTCAAAAAAAGATCTTATGGCAATGCAAATTTCATCCGTAATAATATGCCAGTAATCTTGAAAGAAAGCCGCTCCCAACCATCAGGCCCGGAAGCTTTAAACTTGTCCATTTGGAAAATAACACCCTTAATTTTCGCATCTTGAATAGGCTCTAATAATCTTTGATTGTCCTTTATAGTTACTAAGTTAGGCATTTTCATCTCAATATTAGAGGTGACTGACTGAGCTAATTTAAATCTAGTAGTAAAGTTAGTGACAAACATTTTTTCAATTTGGGCAGATTCATCAACCCACATTCTCGAAGTATCTTTAATTTTCGTAATTTTGCTTCTTGTCTTTCTTGCCTTCATAAATTGGTGGAAATAGTGAGAGTTTCTATCTCCATTCACAAGCCAATCTTTTCTGGCCATTTTTCCCCAATATTTCTGGTTAAAAAGATGCATCTTTTCTCTTTACTTGATAAGTTCATAATGTTAGTTATTTAATCGAGCACTATTTTGATCCTGCACTATTTTTGTTTTAACTTGTACAAGCATTTCCGCATTCCTTTCCAGCTCTACTATTTAAGATCCAATTTGATTTTGTTCAATTTCTGTGCTACTTGATACATAGGAGTACCTTGAACTCTCATTTTCCAATTTTTTTGACAATACTATGCTTTTCGTGGTACTATGCTCAAGAGTGTTGATATTTGAAATTAGCGCCCCATCTAAGGGGATGTGCTGGCTCCGTATTCAACAAGACGAAACCATGATCGCAACATGTAAATGGACCATTACTAACTAGATAGAGAGGGAACAATTGTGCATAATCCTCTCTGAAAATTACTCCATCTAGTTTTTTATAAATAAGTTGTCCTCTCAAGATTTTCTTCCAAGTGAAAACTCTTCCTTGAACATTTGCTTCAATACTTCTAGTGTGATCCAAGAAATCATTAAGCCGTCGTGTTCTAAAAATAGTTAAAGGTACACCTCCAACCGTATCGGACGAACAAAGCATTTCATTAAATTAATGGAATTATTGAGCTGTTTACGATGTTGGCAGAAAGAATCTTTATCTATCTCGTGTGCAGGAGCATAAATTGCTTACAGAATAAACTGCTTATTATTAACTTTCTCGATAACGTGGCACTGTACAGCTTTATTTTCTTTTGATATGACATTGACTTTAATGTTGACTGGATTCCATAAACACCAACTTTCACCCCCATGATTGAAGGTGGGGACCGTGTCATACTGCAAAAATCCCAAATGTCTTATAATCAATTCCATATTTTGTTCGCTAACCATAGTTTCAAGTAAAACCAGAGTGCCTGGCTTAATGGTACGATTAATAAATTCTACTTCCTGTTGTAATTCGGATTTTTTAACACCTTGTACATTCTAGCAAACGATTTTTATAAAAGCACATTGAGAATTAAAAAGTTCCAATTCATAGCTCGTTCATCTTGGTGAGTAGAATTACCAAACTAAGAACAAGGGCAAAGTTCCATAAGATCAGTCAATATTGCAAAGAATTTGTTTCGATTGATCCTAATGGATCAGTCAGATAAATGGCCTTGGGAGTTGAACAAAAATTGTTTATCTCCTCTCGCCGTAACAATTTTTCAAGAATAATAAGTCAACTTGAGAGTTAACGGTAAGGTAGAGAAAAGAACAAAGGGCAACAATTACATGCTTGCACCATTTACATACAAATACAAATAATCTCATAGCATTGTGCCAATAATTGTGCTTCCTTCGTGTAGCTAAGAGTAACTTATTCCATAACAAAATCTTATGATGTGACATTCCAAACACAGCCCTAAAATATGCCTTCTTGATGAACCAAACTCTAATCGAAACATGATAGAGACTCCACCCAAATACAATATCCCTACTCAACAAGAAGGTTAAACATAATCTTATGAATCTACTGCTTTAACTGAAAAGAGCAGCAAGGGTCCGAGTAATTACCTGCAATCCATTACGAATCTCACATACCCAAAGAGGGTTGGTAACTAACCAAGATTCAACTGTCTGTGAAAGGTTACATTGCTTATCAAGCCCATTAATTAATTGATATGAAGGATCGGTCGATAGCATGACCTTTGAAAACAAGCAATTAAACTTATCTCCTCTCACTAGAAGAGTAAATATAAGCGACGAGCTCAAAATATTACATGTCAGCAATATAATCGATGTAGCAAGCCTAACATAGGTAGCATACAAATAAATGTACTGGTAGGCATTTTTCTGTGATCCATATACATCAGTCGATAATATGGCCTTGAGAGACAAGCGATTAAACTTGAGTCCTCTGTCCAAGACAAATAGTATATGCGACAAGCTCAAAATTTTAGCATACACATGAACAATGAGCTTAATGATAGACAATGATACACTGCATAATACAACAAAAATTGGTAGACATAATCTTGTTTTTGTTCTTGTAAATCTGTAAAAGATGATCCATAACAAAGGATATATCAATCTTTTGTTCAACCAAAAAATCTGCAAAGCAATAGCGATACACGAAATTGATCTAGAATAATCACTAGAATCAGCCATGTAACCCCACAAACTTTCAATAAAAATAAGGGAGGAGACCAAGTAAACCGAACTAAGCTCACTAGCACCCCTAGAAATCCACTAAGCAAAACCAATAAACTTTCTGCTCAACCTCAAGATTAAAAATGACATAACAATAGATAGCATTCCATAAGTTAGAGGGCATGATGAGAATAACACAGACAACGAGCATGAGAATGAATTAATAGCAACAATAAAATTGCCCAATTCCAACCCGTTCACTACAGATAAACATTGAGCAAAATACTCAAAGCTACCATTACCAACCACCGCCAGCTGGGCAAAATAAGGATGACATAAACGATCAATGGTTGTGGACAATAGTTCTAAATCAGATAAGAAAGAGTAGGAGGGGGAATGAGAAGCGTAAAGAACATACCTTTGTTGACACCAAGTAGGCCAATTTCTTGAGAGCCTTACCAGAGCAGGTTCGAGATTGATAGAACAGAGCCAGTGGACGCATAAAAGTCTATAAATTTGGGCAGCTTTGAGAGAGGACCATAACCTTGTACCTTCATAGAGTCGAACAGCAATCAACACGGGCTAGGCAGAAGAGAATCCATGAGGAAAGTAGTGAACAGTCATGACATTTGCCCAAAGCCGGACCAACAGAGGGATTAAATCGACCGAAAAGATGCATGATAGATGATTCTGAGACTCAAGAACGAAGCATATGTAGAACTGAGAGCATATTCCTTGAATTTGAAAGGATCTGAAAATAAACTCATAGGCAGATTGTGCACTCTCCATATTCGGAATGAAGGTTTGCAAACCGGGTAGTTCGGAGAGGGGAGAGGATTGAAATTTTTGGAATCCAGAACGAGAATTTGTCAAAAAAATCAGGGGGGTTTTTTCCTTTCTCTTATAGAAGCCATGGCAGATTAAGGGTTCACAGCTTGTTCACAGATAAAGGCTAGCTCTCAAAGGTTGACAGATGAAGGGTGTTCACGGGTGAAGGCTGGGGAAGTGCAAAGCGGCGCAAGTTGAGGCTAAAGAAAACCCGGAGAACAAGGGTTCCCTCTATATCTCTCTAGATGGGCTTTCTCTCACTATCTTTTTACTATGAGTAGACAAGCAGTTAGCCCCTCACCATGTACAACCCTCATTTTCAACCACACAAAAAAATAAAATAAAATTTGGTGATTTTGACCTCCCTATCCAATAATTCTTCTTTCCCTCCACTGAAAATATTTACCTATCATCACTTATCTTTTTCTCATGTTCCTTTCATATTCTTTGTCTCTACCTCCAATCCTCATCTGAATTTCATTAATAGAAATGAACTCAAACTTTCTTTTATTTTGTTTTCTTCTTCATATTTTATGCTTTCCCGTTTCAAATGGGATGGAACATCGCTATCTTGTTGGATTTTTAAATAATTTTTTTAGGTGTTTTCTAGGTTTTTTGAGATGGTGTAACCCCATTTGTCCATAAAAACTCCCATTCTTCTCCTAGTAGGGGGCCCTTCTTTTCAAAAAAAACCTAGTTTTCAAAACTTCTTTCTCCCAAAACTCTCTCTAGGATTAAAAAAATAATTGGATTAATTAACTTTAATTAGTTCTCTCTCTCTTAGAGTTACTTAAATTTAATTTAATCCTTGTAATTTTTTTTCTTTTTTAAGTTTTCGCACTTTGAAGGGTAAGTGTTTTGACTAGGCTCTTTTTTTTTCCTTTAAATCTTCTTTTCAAAATAGCAAAAACAGTTCTAGATATCAAAATACATGAGGAAAAGTCTAAGTATGATTATGCCAATGTTGTACTTAATCTATCTATTTGTCTTCTTTGGTTCATATTTCTTATCTTTCATCTTTTATGGTCATCATCTCATATATTATCGTTGTTGCATGCATCTTTCATTTTTTTTTTTTAATGGGTTAGTCCCATTTTTTAAAATTTTTGTTCCATTATTTCATATTACACATGATCTCTCCATTTTGGGTTCTTCATTCTTTATTTTCATTCTTTTTGAGACCATTATTTCATATGTTGTTATTGTTCTTATTTTTTTAGTCATAATCTCTATTTTTGGGTTTATTACTTCATACATTGGCATTATATCATGTATTTTCTTATTTTACTTTGTTTATCATTAATATGCTATTAACAAGTTTGTTGTTCCTTGTTTTTTTTTTTTTTTTTTTGTGGGCTAGGTTGGTCCTTGGTGGTCTTTTGGCCCCAAGGTCATCTGGCCATCCCTCTAGGTCCTTAACAGCCATTCCCCCTACTTGGGTGGAAGGCCAGTTTTCGCTTTTTAACGGGTGTGAAAGATGAGATTTGAGAGTAATTGTGAAATAATATTTATTTCAATTTTTTATTAACTATCTCCATCTCTATTCACTATTTTCTCTATTTTTGTCTAGAAAACCTAAAAATGGGCTAATTCATGGCTAAAAACATAATATGATGACTTAGAGTCAAGTGGCTTAAACTGAAAACCCATGTAAGTCTTTAGTAATATTCTCAGATTTTTTTAGAGGGTCCGTTTCATGTCCGATGAGTTTTATTTTTGCATCATTGGTTGGATTGAGAAAAGAGCTTTCCAATGAGTACTCAAGCATCCAAATCTAAGTCCCAAGCCATTCACACCACTTACTTTTCTAAAGAGTATCAAATTTGCCCATATTTATGATGTTTCACTGTTATTCCATTTTTGTTGAAATCTTAAAGATATTTTTTGAAAAATTGTTCTCCATAAGAAACAACCTACACTTCCAGATCATTCTACGTTGGTAAATTTTGTCTCTTAACTATCTATAGTTAAGGAGATATGAATTATCAAACTTAGCATTGCAAAGCTGTGAGTTCTGTACTACCCAAATCAGAATTCATTTTTTAAAATGTCATAAAAAGTCCTTACATTCTATTAAATATTAAAATAAAAATTTTACATAATCCTTATTGTGTCTATATATTCCCACTAAAGAAGTTTCATAAAATTCTCTTTCAAAAGTGTTTAGTAAATACGACAATGGTATACTATCTAGAAAAGTGAGAATCAGTTTAGCATGTGCACTATAATCACATACAATAGGATTTGTCTCTAGTTATAGTAAACATCACAATAGACATAAAAAGGAAACTTTTGGCTTCAAAATCACCTCATTTGAATCCTCCTTCAAAAAGATACGATTTTTTGAAGTTGACATTTGTAATTTTTCTTGAGGCACAAGATAATCAGAATTAAAGATCATTTTTCACCCACTTAGTGACTCTCAAAACTAATGAAATTGTGTAGTTGATCTCTTCATAGAGTCTTTTAACTGCATGAATTTTCTAGAATTTAATGGGACCATTTTATTTGAGTTCTAGAATTTTCTTTGTAATTATAAATAAGTCAGTTTTTCAAGTAAACTATATCTCTTTTGATAATTGGGTGCTTAGCCCATCTCCCAACAACTAAGACTCACTATTTAACCACATATTGAAGATAAATAATTCTTCAAGAAGCTAATGGAGTGAGACTTGTATATAAATTAGGACACTTATTTATCTTTCTTAGATCTCTTGTATATAGGGCATAACTTGTACATATTTCATTTATTGGTTTAAGCATTATTTTATAACAATCTAGTCCTTGTAGAAATCATTGACTCCAATGTTCAAATAATAAAAGTTCATTATTTTATTTTAAGCATAACTTAATCCATTTGTGATAAAATCAACCGACCAAGGAAAATAAAATTTATTGTCTAAAAATCATGAATAAGTGTTTGATCAAACTCGACCTATAATATAAAGTGGTATAAGGGATGATGGTAATATGATCATCTTGACCTTAATCATAAGTCATGAATAGATTTGATTGAATATTGAATAATGACTTATAGACGCCACTTTTCATGTTTCAATATGTTTTGCATGCTTGTCCTTAGGGCCAACATATTCTTTAATGTATGGTCGTGGCTCTTCATCAAGTTTGAGGTCATAATTAAAAATTCGTTCATATCGTATCTTTAAGATGACTCACGTCCATTCCATTGAAATATCATTTAAACACCATTATCCCTAATGGATTATCTTTAAATCGGATATGACCGAACAACTGATCGTATCCTCTTATTTGGTGACAAGCCCTCGGTAGGGACTCTATCTAAGGTACTTGAAAGTCACTAGCCATCAAATGCCAATCCATGAACACCACAAAATTTCATCCTATTCAATACTCGAGCTATCATTTTCCAATCGAAATGGAAATGATAACGGATTTGACTAGCATACTTTTGTCTGGACTCGGTTTGATCCATTCATTCAATTGTTTACATCCTTGATCATAGCATTAAGGCCCAAAGTCACTCTCTCTATATATCCTCGATTGGACCAATAAGACTTTAGAAATAAGTCATCTATAAGTCCTTTAACATAACCATAAGATGGGAAAGACAATCACTAATCATCCCCTATGGAATTCATATGCTAAAGACAGAGTTTCTGCTAGAACTATGTAGGTTTTGAAATGAGAGTGGATTCAAGTCCCATGATGATTAGTACATAGAGCAATTTGACTCTGATCTAAATGTAAGCCCACCATACATTAACGAGTATGGTGGTTCTAGGTTTTTATTAGTGTATTTGTATGTGTTTTCCTATTTGTATGAACGTGCGTACTTTTTCTTGCTTTTATTACATAACCATTTATTGATCAATATTTAGGATATCTAAAAGGACAAAATATATTAGTAGGAGCCCACCCTTAGGATAGAGGAATTAGTGAGTCCTTAATGTTTGTGCATCCTAACCAAGAGCTTGGACCCATCTCCCTAGGTTTTCAGACCAGTTTTCACCAATTTTGCCTTTCTTTTGGGCATAGGAGTCATTTTTATTTTCTAAAAAAAGAAATTTCTTTTAAATTTAAACATCTTTATGGAAACCAATCCTTATTTCCATCATACGAATGTGGCGACTCCATTTATCCTATCTTTGACCAGAAAAAATTAACCTTAACCTAGAACAATCCTCCCCATAGTGGGGGCATCTCTGTATTGAGATGTACGCAACCCACATAGGATCCATGTAGAGGAATTCCCAGTTTCTCCTCGTCGCGATCTAGACCCTGCACCTATAGAGAGAGAAAGTTAGAGAGAGTGTGTCTCTAGTCCCCTTACTGGCCATGGAAGCCTAGCATCCCTATCAACCTATGCATCTTTTGTTTTCATTTGTAAATCCAAAACCTCTTCTTCTGACCTTTCATCTACCCATTCGTAACCTATCATGAAGAAAGCATTCAATCCTCATGCTTCCTTCAATTGCTCTTCTTTGTTCTGCTCTTCTATGTTACTTCCTTTGGCTTCAAATGCTTGTATTACACTCAAGTGTCTCTTTCGCCACATCCTCAATAGATAGCACCTATTGCAATGTTATTTTGGTCATATTCGTTCCTCGAACTGGAATTTGATAGGGGTTCTCAATGCTGAAACTTGACGTTGCCGACTTACTCTGAATATTAAGGTGAACCGCCATATGAAGGTAAGCATGGCTCGTATTCCTTGTACTGCTTATTTGCTTCTTTTCTCTAAATCTTTCATCTAAGTATGAATCTTTGTAAATATCCTTCTAATAAATTATATTCTTTTCCTTAAATTTCATGTAGAAGTTATAGATGCTGAGATTGTTTTGGACATTGTTTGTGTGTCTACTAAGTCTTAAGTTACCGAAATTATTTCGAGAAAATTACGTTTATTATGTGTTATGATCATTATTTGCATATTTATGATTCTATGACCCTTCTTGTTCCAAAATTGTTGTGCTCGAGTAAAATTGTTTTTTAAAACATTTTATTCTTTTTGGGGCTATTGCCTTTAATTTCAGCGTGCTTCTCCTCATTCCCACTACCCTTTTTTCTAGGTTTTTATTTTTTAATGACTTGTCCTAAATGTAGTAGACTTACCTAGGAATGCTCTTCCTGCCCTTATAGCTAGTCTGAATATTACCTCTATTTGTCTCTTTTTAGGTATGATTAGGATAGTCTTCCTGCTTGGAAAAAGCCTCCTTAATGTGTTTTTTTTTTTTTCTAGTTTGTTGTATCATGGAAATGCTGTCAATTTATGCATGAGTAATTCTACTATTTGGTTTTTGGGTTAATTTGGGTGGGATCATTTATGTATTGGAGGCTGTTGTTCCTATGTTTTTAGGGTCCATGTTTAGATTTTGCTGGTGGCATGGTTGCTATCTACTATGCTATAAGGATCCACCTCCTTATGGGTGCGATCCCCCCAGAATGGTCGGAGTGATTGTTAGGTGTTTTATATATATATATATTTTTCTAGAGATCAGATTTAATTATTTTTTTTTTCTTATTCGATAAAAATTAGCAAGGCAGAATTGGGCCTCTAGAGACATAGGAAGCTGGGCCTTGGGACTAACTAGAGAACCCAGGTACATTTCTTGGGCAGAACTAGGTCTAATCCTCCTGTGTTTGGGTCCTGGAAGTTTCTTTAGCTGAACCAAAAGCTAAATGCAGGTCTATTCCAGGAACTCAGGTGGGTTCCTAGGCCAGATCACACCCCCTAATTCTAGTCCAAGCAGCTTCTTCTACCTTGGTCCGAATCTGGTTTCCTAAGTTTAATAATATGGGAATAGATATGGAATGAAACAGCGAACAACATTAATCTTTGGTGAAACTTTCAAACCATGACACTTTTCAAAGTAGTTCATACCGATAGGGACACCAAGGGGACATCGAAGGGACTCCGAAGAGATAAATTGAAACTGCCTCAAAAGCATTTGGAAAAGGCCCCTGAGAAATCCCTGATATCGGGACCATGCTGACTCTTTGGTTTGGAACTGAGGTTCTAAATTCATGGGTGATGGTACAGTGATAGGATGGAATGCATCCCATCATCGCCCGTTATTACTGATCACCTCTACTAATTAATACGGTAAACTAAAGCTTAATCATACTAACACACATTCATGCAACAAATTAGAATCTTTCTTACAATTAAGGCACAATGTCATTTAAAAATAAGCAAAACAAAAGAAAAAAAGAAAGCTAAGATTGTTCAAATTATTACAGACTTACATGGGGTGAAACTATCTTAAAAGATTACACCTTTGAAAACTACCATCAATTAAATTTCATGAAAAATAGTAAAGTGAAAGGCAAAGAAGGTCCTAGAATGCACCCTCAGATAACCCTACTTGAATCCTTTAGGAACCTAGTAGAAGACAGTTTATGAAACTGATGTGATTTTCCTCTCCTAGCACTATCTCTCTCTTTTAGAAAAAATATTATAACTCTCTTTTTTCCTGACTTTGTGCCACTCTCAATGGTTTTTTGACATCCTTTCCCAAAGGGGTCAACCCCCTTTTTATAGCTGTTGAAGAGACTATGTGAATTAGACTAGGAGAAAGAGACCTAATCCTGCTCTGGCTAAGTTGGTAGATTGGAACTCTAATCAGTTTAGTTAAGTGAGAAAATCTAGTTTGCATTAAATTTTGTTTGACTTAGCCTTATGAGAGCAAGTTTCGGCCAAAGGGAAAATAGGAACCCGAGCAGGCTCTCTTTATGGCAAACTCGATCGAGTAAACGTAGGGACTGGCCCATTGGGCCAGTTCCTCCTGTAGCCTTAGCTTGTTTCTATTTCTCTCTCTTTTGGTTATTTCTGGGCTATCAATCTACTAGGATCTTAGACATTCAAATTGAGCTATTAATTTCATCATTGGGCTTATAGAATTTCCATTTTAGGCATCTAAAGTTAGCCCCTACTTTGGTCGAGTTGGTATACAGCGAAGGTCAAAGCGAGTAATCACTTCTTGTAATTGTTTGTCGACCTGTGATGATGTAGAATCTGTGCCTAGCCGCTGAGGTGTGTTTTATCCTTGCTTTGGTGGATTAGTGTATTTCTTTATTGCCGGAGTAGTAGACCATTTTTTGGCCAAGCAGGTTTCCGTATTGTTAGAGTAGTGGCCCTTTTTGCAGGCCAAGCAAACTTATGAATTCCCCATTTCGCTGCAGTACCATACCTCCTTATGGGTTGAGTAGATTTTCGTATTGCTGGAGTAGTGGACCTTTTTTCGGTCAAGCAAACTTATGAATTCCTCATTCCGACGGAGTAGCAGACCTCCTTGCTGGTCGAGCAAACTTGTGGATTCCCTATTTTGTTGGAGTAGCAGACTTTAACTTGTGGATTTCCCATTTCACTAGAGCAGTGGACCTCCTTGTCGATCGAGCAAACTTGTGGATTCCTCATTTCGCTGGAGTAGCAGACCTCCTTGCCATTCGAGTAGATTTTCATATTGTCTGAGTAGCGGACCCTTTTTCCAGACGAGCAAACTTATGGATTCCCCATCTCGCTGGAGTGGTAGACCTCCTCTTCGTTTGAGCAGATTTTCGTATTGCTGGAGTAGCGAACCTTTTTTTTTTAATGATCAAGCACATTTCATCAAAAAAATGTCAGAACTGTCAGTTTTAGCCTCTGACCTATTCCTTTTTGTATGTACGCTCCAGATGCTCATCGATGTAATCTATTCGTTGGCTTCTTTTTTGAATACTTTCATAAGTTTTGCATCTTTTTTTCTTAAATTTTCATGCCTCACCTTGGATACTCATGTAGAGCACCCCCCGGATCCCCTTGGCTTTGGCTTTTTCCTCTTTTGCAATATTCAAGAGAAACACAACAATGTGATGGCGGGGAACCTGGCTGGGTTTTTTGACCACTTTCTTTGCTTTTCTTTTTCCCCCTTGTCTTCATGCTTGTGTTTGTTTGATGCTTGTGAGTTCCCATGTATATAGAGACTCTGGTCGGGTCCTTAGGGCTTGACTTCTTTGCTTGTTTTTTCTTGTTTTTGCTTGAGTATTTGGCTCCTTATAGAGGGAATATGTCCATGTTAGGTGTAGGGAACCTGACCGAGTTCTCCCTTGGCTTCTTCCGCTTATTTTCCTATAATTAGCTTAGCTTGGAGCAAGCCACACCTAGATCGTGCTTCTCCTTCCTCTCTCATTTCACTTTTCTTTCTCTTGTTTTCATTACTAGTAAGTCCTTTCAAATATGAGTTTGAGAAGAGCTAATCCTCCTCGTCAACCCTATCAAGAGATGCTTGCGTAAGACTTCTTTATTGAAAGAAAATGAAGACCAGTTGAGGCTTGGAATGGCACTAATCTTCTTCTAAAGATTGAATGCCAAGCCTCAAGCCAAGCTGCTATAAGAAAGCTAAATGTTCTTCTCCTTTTTTTATGTTCTTTTTCCTTCCTCTAGTTATCAAATTCTTTTGTTTAATTTTCTTCCTCCTTTCAGGATGACCTTATTTGGGGTGGAGGTGCCTTTAAAAATCTTATGACTGATATCAGCTGTAGGGAGATCCAAGTCTGAATAGTTCTAGAAAATGCAAGCTTTGGATTTTTGTGCACGGCTTTAGGAGGGATATCCTAACTTACTGATGGCTATGCCACTCGTGGGATTGCTGAAAGATATTGGGATACCATTAATACCCTTCATTTGCCTTTCGGGAGGATGACTATTAATCCCTCTTGATTTTGTTGTACTAATAGGTCTTTGGTTTTCTAGTGATCCTTTAGTATATTAAGAAGATTTTCATCATGATCGAGCGTGCCTTTTTAAGCTTTTTGGCATACTCCTCGGAAATATAACTTATAGTGGTAGCTTTCCTTATACTATTCTCTTCCACTGATGTGGGATGATGCTAGTTGGACCACTCATACACCTGATCAACAATCTCAAGTTATTTTGGCTTTACTCCTTGGCAGCACCATTTTGCTAAACTGGTTAACCATTGTTATTATTATTACTTGGTTAACCTGGTTGACTTAGATAGAGTATGACACTTGAATTGGGGAGTGGCTACATATGCCACTCTTATTCAAGGCATGCGAAGCGGGGTTCGTAAGACCAATATTACCTAAGATGAAAAGAATTCTAGTTTTCCCCTTGTGGTCTATGGAGGGTGATTGAGGTAATAATACCCTAATGTTTCTACTCCAGTTTTCATTTTGGGAACTTCCATTATTATTTTGCTATTTTCCCTATAAATTTATTCTACGAATATTTGTCAGATCTATCCCTTGGATCCTGAGAACCTAACCATTTTTTGGTGGTGCTGCTATGGACCCAAGATATTTAGGTTTGACAAAAGGTTTGATTGGGAAGCTTGCAACGCCTTCGAACAGCTATAAATAACCTTACTACGGTATGATAGTTAGTTCTGCTTATCAGTCTTTGCATTTTGTTATCATGCTAGTGCTTTGTAGGCTAACTTCCATCCATGGGGCGCTCACGCGGCTCCCTCTAAAGTGGAAGCGGCTTAATATTACTCCCAGAGACAAATTCTAATGGAAGGGCATTTTTGCTTTATTTTGTATTTGGGTGAGAGAGTATCATCCCAAAGCCTCAACCAGCGGCCTTATTACATTCTGATGGATCCTCTACACTCTATGTTTTATACTAGAACATTGTCCGTAGGGGACATGATGAAGATGAAGGTGGGCTACCATTATGTCAACTTTATTGACCATGCGGGTGCCTACGGGGTATATCTATAGCAGATTATGACCCATTTGCTAGTATATTATCCATGTTTTTCGTTTGATTTCACATTTAAGTGATGTTCTTCTCATTTCCCACTCTCTTTTTATGATACGTACGTCGATGTTCCCATATTGAACTCGAATATTAATGTGGCCTCGGAAGGGGAGCCACAGGAGTATGTAGAGACCCCACTGGTGCCAGAGTCTGAGTACCCTGAACTTCCTTTCCCTCCCACTTTTATGGGGGTGAGTACATTGCCTCTCTTTATTCCTTCTTTCAATACATCGAGCATGATGGTTCGTTGCTTTTAGTCTGTGACTAAGGCATTTACAAACCTCTTCAGTTGTCATCATCCTCAGACGGATGAGGTATTCCCCCCTTTTGTTTTGCGTTTCTTCCTTTTCCCTTTTGCTTTTGTCTATAACACTTTTTTTTTTTTGGGCACAAGGGGCCTGAGGATTCTGCTTGACGAGCACCACCTCACAGGTCTCAATCGAGGAGGCATCATTCTTCACGGGCTTGGGACATTATAGAATCTTCTCGTGCTGGCAAGACTAGACCTCATCCAGATTCTCCATTAGAAGTTGAACCCCGTCATTTACGATCCTCAGGATTTTCATGCTACGACCTCTTCTTTGGAGGAACCTCTAATTCCTAGATCTTATACGGTGATTGGTCATCTGGGAACATGTACAGCGAGCCTCCTTGCCACTTTTGGGGTCTAGGGGATAGTTCTCACCCCGATGTGGGTATAAGCTGGTCTTCAGTTTATTCCGGTGTTGTGTCGCACTATATTGACTACTTTTTTTGGTGAAAGCGGTAGTGGGTTCCAGGATGATGAATCGAGTTATCCTGTCGGACTTATGTATAATACTATTGTGCAATGTACTTTGACTTTGTGCTAAAATGCAAGAGTCAGCAAAAAAATGCAAGACCAAAAAAAATGCAAGGCGTAGCTAGCCCCTAACCCCCCAAAAAAAAGAAAGCACAAGACAACCATAAATGTAAGGAGCTTTTAATGGTCCTGAGTAACAAACCGTCTGAAATTATTAATCATGCATTTGTACTACATAGCCAAGGATGAAGCAAAACACAAACAAAATTACAAAACTTAGTTGGTCCTAAAGGAGCCCAGCTGGGTTCTTGGTGAGTCCCTAGGAGTCTAAGTCCACTTAAACTTAGCCCAACACTGTTACCGAGGAGCTGTAAAAGTCGAGATTATTGTCGCCTTTTAGGCTAAAGCTTAGACGATGTGCCTTTTGTTATAATTGATGGGGAGGTAGACTTTTTATCGCCGATTGCTCATTTTAAGAAAGTGCACGGCTATATACAGAAAGGCTTGCATAGGCATTGTGCGTGGCCATGCATTGGAAGGCTTGCATAGGCATCATGCTATAATTTTCGTAGGGGGTTTTAACGACAGAGGCCTCATTGCTGTTCTCATGGTTGACGATGGCATCCGCTACAGGAATACTTCCGTGCCTCCTATGCTTACTAAAATCATCATTTGCCTTGACAGTCTACGTCACGATCTCAATCAATTTTCTTGGGAAACGCCTTGCTGCTCTATGTAATGACTGATGGCCCAATGGGCCATTTTTCTTTGCAGGTCCTTTGTCTTGACCCACTATCCGATAAGATAAAGAACCCAACCGGGCTTTCAGAGGGCCACAACATGGTTTCTGGCCCTGCTATTCTCTTTCTATTACTTTTTCTTTTCCCTATATTTTTTTAAAAGTTTTGGAATTAGGAACTCGAGTGGGTTTTCCAGGTTACTATTAATATTTTTTTCTTTTTCCTTTTTTTGTGGTTACCCTATAGGTTTGGCTGTTGGAGTATCTAAGATTGATTATTATTCCTTACAATGTTGACTCCTATCTTGTAGAGCACTTTTGCCAGTGAAAGAGACTTTTTGTGGGCCAGTCAGTTGTGGAATGGGTTAGGCTTTTTGAAAAGTCACCACCCATCTACTAGACCATTTATTGGTCGAAAATTCATCGAGTGATGACCTATGGAATCACAACACCTTCGTATGACTTGTTGGTCATGAAGTTATGGACTTGGGAACTCGGGTGGGTTTTCCAGGTCAATATTAATATTTTTTTTGCTTTTTGCTTTTTTTTTTGGGGCTCCCCTGCAAGTTTGGCCATTGGAGCAACTGAGACTGATTATTGTTCTCGAGAATGTTGACTCCTATCTTGCAGTGCACTTTTTCCAGTGAAAGAGACTTTTTGTGGACCAGTCAATTGTGAAATGAGTTAGGTTTTTTGAAAAGTCACCACCTATCTGTTGGACCATTAATTGGTGGAATATTCATTATGTGGTGACCCATGAAGATCACAACACCTTCGCACGGCTTGTTGGTCTGACAACAGGCACCTACTTCTTCTTTAGATGTCATTTAACACAATGTGGTCTTAGATAGACTATCCCAAAATTACACTGCGTCCCCCCCCCCAGAGAGTTGGGCGAATAACGTTGCTCGCGTGCACTCGTGGATTGAGTACGGGCTTTACCGTCCACTGATCACCATGTTGAGGTCTCCTTCTTCCATTAATGTTTCCAAAATTTCCATAAAGTGGATGACTGAGGGTGATGTAGAGAATAAGTAGGTGCTTCAAGAAAGAGGAGACATTAAGGCTTCAAAAGCTGGTGAGAATGGCGACTCATGTTAGATTGGCAAGAAAAGGAGTAAGGATCCTACGTGATGAATGTTATATTTACATAGGATTTTATCAGTGTTTGGGTGTCGATCTAGAAGACTAGTGTGAATAATTATATCATTTTATGCCCCTTTTTTATTTTATGCTCGGGGTTGGTGTTTTCATGATATTTTGCAGAAACTAGGTAAGAGAACCCGAGTATGTCTAGAAAACCAATGAAGAATTATGCAAAGAGAAAAGAGCCCACAAAAACTGACTAAAAACCTACAAGGAACTTGCTTACCCATATATACATCATGGTTAACCCAGGATAGCATACATAGTCAACACGGCTTGGCCACATTTTAAAGAATCAACAGGGTAGAGCAACTAGAAGGCACCATAGCCAGGCCATGGTGGGGACTATGGTCTGTGGGATCCCTCACAATGAGACTGTGGTGGCCCCTTCCCTAGTGGTTGCCTGCTTTCTTTGTATTTGTTCTATTCCCGTGCATTTTGATAGTTTGTTGCCCTGATTTTCACAATATATACCTTGTCTTCTACCTTCTTATTCATTCCATTCCACCATAATCCACAATGTATTTAGTTAGGATTTAGACTTTATTAGAGAGAGTTGAGAGCAAGTCGAAGGTGAAGATTTGCAAGGATTACAGGTCAGGTTTGCATCTACCTATACAAGCACGCATTAGCTAAGCGATTCCTCTCCCTTCTTTTCTCTTATCTCTTTAGATTTTTAAGCTTTTAAGATTAGTATTGATTTTTATGTTAGTTTTGAATTGTTAATCTTGGAATTGAGTTGAATTCTCATGATTGAATCAATTCTTATTTTAATCTAAAAGTGCTTTGGATTTGTTGGGTTTATTTTATTAAATCTTAGACATTGAATTACAAGTGGGAAACTTGATTAACTTGTTGCTTGGTTTAGACATTTGGTGAAGGACTAAAAGATGAAAATAAATGTTGGAAACTAAGATTCGATTTAAGTGTGTGGGATGTTGAGCTCATCGTTTAAGAAACTCTTAAAATTTGATAATCGCATTCTTAATGACCTTAGATTAATCAAAAATCCTTCAGAAATAGTGGTTGAATAGATTTAAGAATTTCATTCCACCTTAAAAAGGGGGTTTGGTAATCCGATTATCGATTTTAGAATTACTTACCTAAAGAAAAGGCGCTTGGTTAATTCTTAAGTTGGAAAATTGCTTTATTTGATTAAATCCCTTCCTTATTTATCTTGTAGATTAGATAAGTAGCATAGTTCAATTTCATTTACAAATTTGGATTAGCTAAGCCTATCTTGAGGGAGCATAACCTACTAGCTTGGCCTAATCTCTGTGGGATCGACCTTGATTACTGCTGTAACGCCCCCAAAATGCTAATGACATGATTTACGAAAAACTGCAGCGGAAAACTTAATAATAGAAGGCGCTACCGCCATCCTGATAAGGACAAGGCTCACTGAAACTATTTAATCTTGCAACTGATATTCACAATCGCAAAATCTATTAACTGAAACACTTCAAGGCCAAAGTCCATAATAGTGCAACTTCAATACCATCGACTTAATCATACTATGTGATAACTTGCACTCCACACTATACAAGTATATTGAATATAGATCCAACTTGACCTTGAGGTCGTTTCCAATATTCATGCTATGCTAAATCCACTGTGAGCATCTGATAACTTCCAAAAGGGCTTGCTAAAAGGGGAAACATGTGATACTTCATCACCTAAAATAGAAAACATGAAAATAATTCGAAAATGTGAGCAAAAACTCAGAACATGCATTCCTGTATTGTAAAATGAGCATATAAATACTGTTGATGGGTACCCGCTTTTGCAACTCATTTAGTTTGCCATAACAATGAAACTGAAAGTAATATGAAACTGAATTGCTCACTATTATCTAAATGTGAACCCTTTACAATGATATGATCTATACATAGGTGTACACCTACCAATCCGATCAAGAGTTGGCTTGAAGCCACACGGGTAAATGATAGGCTGACGCCTTATAGGTGATAACTGACGGGGTCACAAGTTAAATGGCAAATCACTGTATAAACTGATTCATTGATAAACTCATTAAGAGGTGTAACTTGAGAAATATATTCTACTTTCTGAAGATACAAGCAATGGATGTACCTTGAGCCTTTAAAAATGTTATCTGACTTGATAAAAGTCAGTTGTTTCATAAATGTCATCTGACTTGAAAAATATGTTCTGACTCGATAACACTTATACATAACGGAGAATGATAACTAGGCCTCAGTTCTGTTTCATAAATGTCATTGTAAGTATGTGTAGTCAGTAAATAATCTTTACTCACATAATTAAGTAAAAGTATGTGTAACAGAAATTGAGTAATTAAATGGTATACATAACTTGGGTATTTCAATATAACTTCAAAATTGAATTGATGAAAGTAATTACATTTGATATAAAGCAAATGAAAGTAAAATAGTTCACAATGAGATAAATGAGATTACCCAAAAAAAGGCCTTGATGGTGACAATTGAGAGAGTGGTTGTAGCCTTTTCTAAAATAGGTTGCTGATACGGTTTTAAGGCTTACTGATATATAACTTGGTTCAAGATAATAGCGAGTATACTAAATTGGTTTGATAAATACATTTGATACATTTTGAATTGAGTAAGTAATAGAAGTTTGTGCAATAACTTGGTTTGAGAAATATGGTTTCTGAATCACAACTCTCCCCACTTCTCATATTTCATTCATAAATCCATTAGATATAGAATTCCACCCTAAATGAGTAATTGAATGCAATAGAAGCTATTAAGCTCGCTAAGCTTGGTATGTTCTTTGAAAAAAATTCATAAATGATTCAAAGCTCATAAACAAGTTCCCAAATTATATACTTGTCTTCTTCTTTCTCAGTAATCAAGCTAAAAGCTCTATGAAAGTCTATGAATATTTATTTCCCCCTTAAATGACCTTACTTGACCCAAAATACACAAAATGAGTACATGATCAATCTCACTTAATCTTTCTTATTGCTCTTTACACAATTACTCAAAATGCTTCTAAACATCAACAAACTTAAAATACTCAACCAAAATTCATGAAATCTCATAGAAAATTCAAAAATAATATGGACAATCCACAGTAAAATTTTCAGAATTTTCGTCCAAGTATATGCTGCACAGAAATTGCAATAACAGCCCAATTTGCACCAAAGTAGATCAGTTCACCTCAAAAATTCATAACTTTCACCCTAGAGCTCAAATGGAGACCTAAAATTCCAATATGAAAAGATTAAGAAGTCCCAAAAAACTTTCATTTGCAACATAAAACATGATTCCCACAATAGGGTTCCCAAAATAGGGCTAAAAGACAAGTGTGTCAGTTTTGGTCCCATTCTGTACAGTTTTGGTAAAATGACTATAACTTTTTCTACAGACCTCGGATTAAGGCGATTCAAAAGCCATTTGAAAGATAACACACTGAAATATCTACCCACTAAAAATTATAATTTGTTCATAAGCTGATCATTACCAGTTTAATCCCGCAGTCTGCCATGTTTTTCTAAAATTTTCAGCATTCACTGTTTTAGTTTTCTCTTCCTTTTTCACATAAATCCTCACTTGAAATCATTCTAAATCACCCAAAACATCATCATAAATATCAATAAAGCTAAATATTATAAAATCAAATACTAATCAATCCATAAACATGGTTTTAACTTAAGCTTGCGTGAACATGATCATCCCTAAACCCTAGCATGAATCAAGCTCAACTTCATGATAATTAACACCAAAATAACTCTTATTTCTTATCAAAATATCATGATCAATGATCACAAGCATCAAAACAAGAATCAAAACTAAAATAATAAATCAAAATCAACAAGATCAAGATTAGGGGTTACTCACTTTGATTGCAAATAAGTAGAGATAGAGATGAGATTTAATGATTTTGATGATGGAGGATGGTAGTTAGAGATACTAGAATGTTGAGGGAAGTTAGAAAACACTTGAGCTGGCCAAAAATAGTCCAAATAGTGGCTAGGCTGCTGCTGTGGGGGGAGAGAGAGGAGAGAGAAAATGAAATTTTTTGGGTTGATTTGTGTTTGTTTTGACTAATCTAACTTGTGGCTGAAATTTTATCCTCAACAAAGCTTTTGTTAACCATGTTAGCTTTAAATCATGGTAATTAGTTAGGTTAAAGAATGCAAACTTGTTGGGCTTCAAGTTGGGTCGAAATAAGTTGGGTTCGGGAATAAAATACTTTGTAACGATAACGCTTTTACGTAACTCAAAATTAAATTTTTGTAATGTTATCAAAATAATAATAACAATAATAATAATAATAATAACAATAATAACAATAATAATAATCATAATGATAATAATAATAATTTCTCAAACCATAATTATCGAGACCTACTATCGATTCACCCGATATTTAATTAATCAAAAAAACTTGAATTAACAATCAATGAAACTTGAATTGCAAATGGGACCCAAATAAAATATCCCCCGATTGGGATGAATAAATGTGATAAATGAAAGCGACAAATTTAAATGACATAAGGTAATTCGGTAAATATATAAATTGAGGCTAATTGAATTAATGAACATGATTTTGTTAAACAAATAATCATGAGTGATTAAATCCATAAACATGATAAATTAAATGAATAAACATGATTAATTAAATAAATACATATGATTTAAATAAATAATATGGGTTACGGTCGGGTTATTACAGCTGCAACGCCACCGTCGCTTGTGGGCCTATCAAATTTTTGGCACCTTTACCTGAGAGTAGTGTCAAATATTGGCTTTTTTGTTATAAATTTGACTAAGCATTTTGTTTTTCTTTTAAAAAAAACCAAAATAATTAAAAATTGGAAAATTTTGAGAAAAAAACAATGGCATTGTTTCATTTCCCCAATTTTAGCATGAATTATTTTGGAGGTATTTGTGTGCATGCTTGTCTTGCTCAAAGTGGTCATTGTGTAGGTAAATGGGGGATTTTAGACATTGTTGATGAAGGTGTGAATAGTAAAACCCGTACTCTTTTAGAGTACCGAGGTTTTCTTGGTAAAGGTTTTGACGAGGCATGGTATTTGCTTGAGTAGACTGCTTGAGAATCGTTTGAGTTTGAGCATGCTAGTCGTGTTTTTGAATATTCATTTCTTGATCCTTGTGCATTTTATGCTAGATGTTATTATGTCCCCTTTTTGGTGTGATTTGTGCAATTCTTTTGACAATGATATTGACTCGTGTCCTTATTATGCATGTTATGCTCAACTTGACTTTGCATTACCCGTGGATAACACTGATGTTGTCCTCTAACCTTATGTAATTCATCCTTACTTTTAACTCAGTGCACATGGCTCAAAGTGGGAGAGCCTTTTGGGGGATTTGCTAGGTTTGTTGATGCATACTTTGGGTTAGAAGATACTTTTGATGAGGTACTTGATCTAGTTGAGACTCCTTTAAAGGGGTCATGTGATGTGTTTGTGCATGAGGACTTTCCTAGCCTAGGTTATGATATTGTTCTCCACAATTCCCTTGATCATTCCCTGAGTATTATCTTGATGTTCCTATTGATGCTAATGTTGAGTTACTCTATGAGGACAACATATATATTTGATGTGCTTGGTTGGAATGTTGATAATTTTGTGTCCCCAAGTTCTTTTTGTGGGTATAATACCTCCTTGGCTCACATTGCATATACCTGGTGGACAAGCTCAGCAAAATCATATGGAACACTTTCTTTGATTTCACTTTTGATTTTTCTCTGGCATTTGCTTTATTAAAGAGAGCAGCTAACTTTCTTTATTATGTTCAACTTAATGCTCTCTTATTGCCAAGCTTGCAAGCCCTATGCTACTGAATTTGATAA
This sequence comes from Carnegiea gigantea, assembly GCA_029747015.1. Lineage (NCBI taxonomy): Eukaryota > Viridiplantae > Streptophyta > Magnoliopsida > Caryophyllales > Cactaceae > Carnegiea > Carnegiea gigantea. The sequence goes on from JAKOGI010000276.1 coordinate 354,401, forward strand.
GCTTTTGCGGTCCTTGACTGCATCTGGAGAGGTGAGTTGTGTCTTAAAGTAATAATGGAGTGGCTAACGCTCTATGTGCCCCATTTGATAGGAGGCCTTAGCTTAGATGCATCCAAAACCTCACCTGGTTAGTTGTTCTCTTTTGTTTCCACCTTTCATTCTCCTCATTTATTTCCTTTGAATAATACTTTATCTAGGCATGGGAGAAGGGTAGTTCTATGTTTTCTATTTTTGTTTTTAGTTTACATACTTGTTAGAGCATATAGTTTTAGGTTTCCTTTCATTTACACTAGTGTGTTGCATTTAGTTACATTTAGGTTTTCATATAAGATTGCATGTAGGGCTGTTGTGCATTGGATTGAGAATGATGCTTTCGCTGGGATGATAGCTTTTATGAGCTTGAATGACTTTTGGTGAGTGACCCCTTTAGTGTAAAAATTTTTAAAGGTTTTATGAATGTGTCCTGTTTTGGCCATTATCTTGATTAAGAACTTTCTTCCCCTTGGAGTCCTTAGCACTAATGTTGGTACATAAAGTCCTTTTATGAGCTACATAAGAATTTGATAGATGTCTGTGAGATCTTGAGCCTTATTTGGACTAATCGTTATACTGAATCTCATGTGCTTTCATGTGTGACTTCTCAATGTCGCAACTCTAGAAATTACCTGGACTCTTGTTCAAAACCAGATTTGCATATGCATATTTGATGATGTCATAGAGACATTCTTTCTCTGGACATTTTAGCCATATAGCCAAATATCCTACCCCTTTGTTACATGTTTATCCCTTTTGCTAGCCCCTTTGAGCTTATATTCGTTTTTGATGTAAACACTTCATATTAGCCCTTGGCAATAGCACATATTCCTAACCTTTAAGCCAAGTCTATGGTGGGTAATTTTGGGCGAAAATGTGTTTAAGATGGCTTTGTGATGTTGGTCCGTTGAGGAGTTGATGACAGTCAGCATTTAGATTTGTTCCCCTCTTCTTTGGGTTGTATATATACATATAAATTAGGCTATGAGTTGATAGTTACTGATTCTATGCCTTTCACTAATTAAAATTTCATTACTTCCAAAGATAAAAAGGAAAAAAAAAGAGAAAAATCATGTTGAAGGGGAAAAAAAAAAACAAAACAAGGAGGAGTAAAAAACCATAAAAAAGAGGGGGAAAAAAGACGTGAGAATAAGTTATTGGCATTGAACATGTAAATAGCTTGTGTTCCTTCTTTGTCAACTCATTTCCTACTTAATTCGTGGAGGATGTTCATTGTGTTTTCAAGGGTTAGAGTGTTGGTGAGCTTCATGGTTACTTGGTGCTTTTGTGGGTTACTACCTAATCACTTGGCTAAATAGCTTCGTATTGCCCAAATTAATGCGTGCATACCTTTCCCTTAAACCCTTTATATCCCATGTTACAACCTAAGTAAAGTCGTCTTGATTATCTTGTGTGCATTGCACTCTTAGTGGTGGAGAATTTGAGAGTCTCAGCAAGCATATGGTAGTTTGCGTCTTTGGAATAAGTCTTGAGTGTACCTATGTTGTATTCCAAACACATGAATGGGGGTGATCCATATTTCCTAAAATGAGGTTCTATCAGCGCATATGCCTCTACGCGATTCTATATGCTTGCATGCTGTGCTTTGTAGTTCCTTGGGTGTGATCAAGTTTGATATCTGGCTAGTATGTAGTCTCATACTTCTTTGAAAACTTCCATCTTCTCCTAATTGTGAAATGTCTTGTGCGTTTGGACCATGGTGGCACCCTTCCCTCGTGGTTGCCTGCTTTCTACACGTTTGTTCAGTTTGTATGCATTTTGACAGTTTGTTGGCTTGATTTTCAGGATAAATACCTATCTTTTGCCTTCTTCATCATTCCATTCCACCATAATTAACAATCTAGTTAGGATTTAGACTTTATTAGAGAGAGTTGGTAGCAAGGTGAAGGTGAAGATTTGTAAGGATTCCAGGTCAGGTTTGCATATACTGTTATAAGTACGCATCGGCTAAGTGATGCATCTCCCTTCTCTTCTCTTTTCTCTTTAGATTTTTATGCTTTTCATATTAGTATAGACTTTTACGTTAAGTTTTGAATTAATTTTGGAATTGAGTTGAATTCTCGTGATTAAATCAATTTTGATTTGATCTAAAACTACTTTGGATTTGTTAGGTTTATTCTATTGAACTTTCGACATTAAATTGCTGGTCGAAAGCTTGATCAACTTCTTGCTTGTTTTAGATATTTGGTAAATGACTTAAAGCTGAAGCTAGATGTTGGAAAACTAAGATTCGACTCAAGTGTGTGGGATCTTGAGAAAGATTCAATGTTTAAGAAACTCGCAAAATTTGATAATCACATTCTTAATGATCTTAAATTAATAAAAAACCTTTGAAAATTGGTAGTTGATTAGATTTAAGAATTTCATTCTATCTTAAAAGAAGGGTTTCCTAATTCAATTATTGGTTTTGGAATTACCCATTAAAAGAAAAGGCGTTTGATTAATTCTAGAATTGAAAAACTACTTGATTTGATTAAATCCCTTGATTATTTATTTATTAGATTAGATAAGTAGCATAGTTCAATTTCATTCACAAATTTGGATTCGCTTAACCTATCTTGAGGGATTATAAACCTGTAGCTTGGTATACTCTCTGTAGGATCGAACTTGACTGCTACAACAACACCGTGTACTTGCGGGCCTATCACTACCCCCAAGAAAAAAACCCCCCGAGTGAAGAAGGAGAAGAAACTGAAGATAGATTAGCTTTGCCTCTTAGATGAAATGAAGTTTTTGTTTTCCTATAACTTTAGTGATGTTTTAGTGCACCTTAAAGTTATATGCTTCATAATTTATTAAGAAGAAATAGAAGTATTATATTTAGAGTTTTTTTTGCTACTTCTATTTCTATCTTTCTGATCTTCCTTTCCCCTCTCTCTTTTTACTTAACTCACTGGCCTCAGATCCTTTTAGATCCCAGTTGGGTTCTCATTACTGTGGGTCTGTCTCAATTTTGGGCGAGCTGTTGGGTCTGCATTAGGCTGCCCGCGATATGCTACTTAGTCTTCCCGCCCCCTTTTGTCATTCTCTTTCTCTTTTTTAGTTCAGGAAAAGAAAAAAGCAAGAAGATGTGTAGAAATTAATGAGACCAGACCGATTTGCTTCCTATGTATTCGCATTACAAAATGAGGCCATCGTAGTTCATGTTGTTTGGGCTAGATGGGCCTTTTGAGCCTATTATGTGCTAAGAGTTAGTAACCTTATGAGTAAGCTGTTACAGGCTTTGTTGCAAGCTACTTAGGCATAATACTTTTTTAACTGTTCGAGGTTTGTGTATTGGTCATATTCTTCTCCATCCAAATTTGCCAATTTTACTGGTCCCCCTGGTAGAATGGTTTTAATATGAATGGACCTATCTAATTGGGCCGAAATTTTCATCTGGGATCGTGTATAGGAGCGCTAATTTCTTTTAGCACCACATCTCCTTCTTCTAGGTCCCGTGGCCGCACCTTTTTATTAAAGGCTCTCGAGATCTAGGCTTGGACAGTTGAGCATTGCGTAAGGTGCGTAACCTCCTTTCATCCATCATTACTAACTCCTCATATTGATATTTCAATTCTAGAATCTGACTTTCTGTTGTTATCTTTAGTGAGGGTATTGCTATTTCAATTGGGACTACTGCTTCTATTCCATATACCAGAGAATAAAGGGTTGCTCCATTCGAAGACCAAATCAAGGTTCGATACCCCACCGGGAAAACGGTAGCTTGTCTTGCCAATATTTATAATTTTTAGCCATTTTCTCAATTATTCTTCGTATGTTCTTGTTGACTTGTCCACTTGGACAACTCCATTTGTCCACTTAGACAACTCTATTTGTCCGCTTTGGTATAGGGAAGATTTATGGTGCTGGATTTTATACTTTTCTAAAAAGCTGGCCACTTCTTTCTTAAAGTGACTACCCTGATTGCTTATCAGCTCATGTGGCACCGCATATCGACATATGATGTTGTAAATCATCAATTTCGCCACATCCTTTGAGGTGATCTTCGCACAAGAGGTTGCTTCCATCCATTTATTAACTAGTCGATTGCTACAAGTGCATATTCATGCCCTCCAAGTTACTTTAGGGGTTATCCTTCTAATGATGTTGATTTATCGGACCGAAAAAGACCGTGGAGAATTTAACATTGAAAAGAAAGGGGGTGGCTGATGCCTTAGGTTTGCATATACTTAACATTTGTGGCATCCTCTTACATATGTATGATAGTCAGCCCCCTTGGTGGACCAGTAGTATTCGAACCTTCTTTGCTAACATGCAACCATTTATGTACGGTCTGCATTCTCCACCTTGGACTTCTTTCATTATTTGCTGGGACTCCTTGTGGGCGACAAAAGGTAAATTAATGCCAATTTTGATCTTTTATACAATTTCCCTTTGTCCTCAAAGTAATGTGAGATCAACATCCGTAATGCTCGTTGGGCTTTCAGGGAGGACCTAGGTGGATATTCCATTTTTGTTAGGTACTAGTAGATCTCATAATACTAGGTATTGAGGTTAACATGACATGCTTATATAACATAGCAATGTGTAGGTTTGTCCTTCATTTCTAGTACGAATGACATGGAATGGATGTCACTTGGTATATTAATCATTGGGGCTAACTTTGCCAAGGCATTGGCAAATTAATTCTCTTCGCAGGGTAAGTAGGTATATGTACGTGGTGTGACCAAAGTTCTTGACAAGCTCAATTAAGTGTGCTTGGTATGGTGCTAAGGAATCACTCCTCAACTTCTACCTGTATGATATTTGGTTAATTATGAGGGTGGAATCACCATATATTCTTATGTTCCTAGTCCCATTTCCATGGCAACCTATAACCGAATGATGTAAGTTTCGTATTCAGTGACATTATTGGTAACATCGAAGTCGCATTTGATAGAGATTAGAGTGTGTGCCCCTTTGGGAGATACAAGAAGGATACCTACTGTAAATCCCTTTTGCTTTGAGGACCTGTCAAAGTACATCATCCACATATCGTTGTCTACTTGGAGAACCCCTTCATTCGAAAAAGGCCTCTTCCTCTTGATCTTCTATTGGTAGATCTGCTAAGAAATTGGACACAACCCTTTCTTCGATCAATTTCTGTGCAAGGTAGTGGAGGTCAAATTCAGATAACATAACCGTGCATCTAGCCACTTTTCTATTGATCACTGGCTGTGGTAGTAAGTATTTTATAGGGTCCATGGGTGCTATCACATGCATTGTATGGTTCGACATATAATGTTTAAATTTCTTGGATGCCCATGCTAAGGCGAGGGTAGTTTTTTCCAAAGGGGAGTACCGACTTTCACATTTAAGGAATTTTTTACTCAAATAATAGACTGCTCTTTCTTCCCCCTCAATCTTTTGTGCTAGCATATGCCCATTGTTGTTGCAGTGGCCTGAGGTATAGGATGAGAGGAATGCCTGGTTGTGGTGGAAGCAACACTGGCAAGTGAGAGAGGTGTTCCTTGATCTTATCAAATGCTTCCTGGCACTCTTCATCCTATTGTAGCTTGGCCCCCCTCTTTAATTTCTCAAAAACATGCTCACATATCCTGGTTAGCCTGGATATGAAGCGGCTAAGGTGTTGTAGCTTGTATTTCCTTTTCTGTCTTGGGTGGTGGGATCTCTTATATAGCTTTGATTTTCGAGGGATCATCCTCGATTCCACTTAGATTGACCATATATCCTAGCAGCTTGCTAGAGGTGACCCCGAATTCACATTTTTATGGGTTTAGATGCATGTTATACTTCCTCAATTCGCAGGGTCGGAAACTAGCCTACTCTTTCCTTGGATTTTATAATCATGTCATCTACATACACCTCTGCTTCCTTATGTATCAAGTCATGCAATTGCATAGTGACAGTCCTCTAATATGTTGCCCTACCGTTTTTCAACTCGAACGAAATCACAGTGTAGTAATAAGTTTCCTAGAAGGTGATGAAGGTGGTCTTTTGCATATCTTCCTTGGCTATTTTTTGTATCCAGGATACCCATCCGTAAATGACAAGAGGGCATGACCAGTGGTGTTGTGAATCATAATGTCTATATGTAGCAAAGGAAAGTTATCTTTTGGACTTGCCTTGTTGAGATCCCTAAAGTCTACGCACATTCGTACCCTTCCATCCTTCTTATGAACTGGGACTATGTTTGCTACCTCTTTGGGGTACTGCACAACCTAATAAAGCCAGCATCCAACTGTTTCTAGACTTTTTCCTGTAGCTTTAGAGCCCATTCTGACTTCATTATATAGAGCTTCTGCTTTATCAGTTTGACATTTGGATAGAGGGGAGTCTTATGTTCCTCAACATCCTGATCTATGCCTGGCATGTCTTCATAAGACCACACGGACGCATCTATGAACTCCCTTAGAATTAAAATGAATTCTTCCTGCTATTCAGGGGTTAAGGACTTTACGATTTTAATTTCTCGGGGTTCTTCAGTTGTCCCCGAGTTAATTATTATAGCATGCTCGATTACAAAAGTTCCGTTTTCATGATCTTCCATGGGTTTGATTAAGTATTTTGGGATTGTTTCTTCATTTTCATCTTTATTAGAGGCAAAGCATTCAAAACGAGAGGAATGAGACAAGTCGTATGCAAAGGATTTCATCTTATTGAAATCGAAAATGAGTACATCTACTGCAGAACTGGCAGAAACAAAAGACTCAATCTTAGACTCTATGCTAACCTCCACACTGGACTCTACTAAGGCTATCATGAAGGCTTTTCCTTCCTCTTTGGCCTTCCAAGTCACTTATGTGTAGTTCTTTATGTTGTCTTCAGCGATGAATCCAGTAGGGTTGAAATCTGGGTTAGATACAGAAACAGATATGATAGCAGTGAGGACTTCCTTCTTGCTATGCTCTTGTCCAAATAGTATGCCAAAGACATTGTTGCTAGCTCGATCAATCCAATCTTGTGTAGATTGGTCTTTGTCTTTTGATGCCAGTGTATCCTCCTTCGCAATTAACAATCGTCGAAGACTTCTAACCTCGGAATCCAGATTCCCTTTTCCTTTATATAATGGGGTTTAAGGAAACCATAAAAGGGGAAATTTCCTTCTTGATGAAGGAACTATCCATTGAGACTACACAGTTACGACTTCATGGCGTAGTCCTTCTAGCATCCTTTCTTTGTTGCCCATTTTCATGCTTACTCCTTTCGTTAGGCCTCAACTACTTCTTCAGGAGTGGGTTGGTACCCTACCCCAAATTTATAGTTTTCTTGTTGGGCTAGGGAAAAGGTGGTTCAATCTTATGCTCTTTAGTCTAATGGTAACCCTGGAAAATATTCCTATATTTTGAGGATGTCGCTCACATGAAAGTTTGAGTAAGGATCAAAGTCAAAGGGAGCCTAATCCTTTTCAAGGGTTGTTATTGCGTAATATTCGCGGGCTTTATTTTATGTTAAGCTAACTGTCTTACCTTTTTGACGTTATAAAATCATATTTTATAAACGATATAAGTTAAATTATTATTGATGTGTTTGCGTGAACGATAATTTTATTAAAAAGAATATTATTGTTGCTATTAATAATATTATTAGTATTAGTTTGAAATTTTTTTGATGATTTTAATAAGTGCTAATAAGAATTATTATCGGATACTAAATCGAGCAGAATCCCGAATACGATTAGATTGTTAACCTTAGAATTATTTTTGTTATTTATTAAATTGAACCTTGACGTATTTGAGAACAAATAATCGACGAAAGATCGTATTATCTATTTGGGTTTAGAATACGGGACACGAAATTAGACTAGTGGTGTTAATTATTGGGCAAACTTGGAACAAAAAAAAGAAGCATAGGGGCATTTTCGTTAGAATGCACCCGACCCCTTTTTCTTCCTGCTCCCAGACGCAACCCCCCGACCTCCCATTCATCTCTCTCTCTCTCTCTCTCTCTCTCTCTCTCTCTCTCTCTCTGTGCAGTTCTTCTTCTTCCTCCTTGTCCTCCATACACACGGCCAAAGCATCAAAATTCCACCAAATTTTCGCCTCATCCAGCACCAAATTCCTCATATTACAACCTGTGATAACCCAACCCTAACCCATATTTATTTATTTAAATCATATTTATTTATTTAATTAATCATGTTGATTGATTTAATCAATCATGGTTATTTGTTTAACCAAATCATGTTTATCAATTTATATATTTATCGAATTACCTTATGTCACTTAAATTTTCTGCTTTCATTTATCGTATTTAATCATCCCGATTGGGGGATATTTCGTTTGGGTCTCATTTTGTAATTCAAGTTTCATTGATTGTTAATTCAAGTTTTGTTTATTGTTAATTTAAGTTTCGTTGATTGATTAAATTTCAGATGAATCAATAAAGGCCTCGAGAATTATGATTGAGCACTACATTATATTCCATAACGTCACAAAATTTTAAGATTTAGCTACGTAAAAACTTGAGCTCGAATTCATTTATTTTGGCCTAATTCATTGGGCACAAAATTTGGGTCCAATTCCTAAATTATGTTTATTTATTTAATTGTCTCTTGTTAAAGATTTTCTCAAATTTATTTATCACATTTAGTCATCCTGGCGCGTAAAAAGTTATTTGGGCCCTCACTTGGCAATTCGGGTTTTATTTATTTATTTAATTATTAACGAAAACTTTGGAAGAATTGATAGTAGGCCCTAACAAGTTTAATCTAAGGAATTTTTTTGTTTTCGTAACATTACGAAAATTAAATTTGAGTACACAAAAACGTTGCAGTTATGAAGCGTTTTATTCCCGAATCCAACTTTCTTCAGCCCAATTTAAAACCCAACATGTTTGCTTCTTGACCTAACTAATTGTCATGATCAAGCTTAACCATGGTTAGCCAAAACGTCACTTTTCTAGATAAAAACTTAGCCAAGTATTTTGTCATTTATTCATAGCCAAGTGATCACACACACTTCTCTCTCTTCTTCCCTACTACGCGGCCAACCACCTAGCAGCATAATTCCAGCCATTTTCAGCCACTGTCCAGCCACCAATCAGCCACCCCTGGGCCAATAAGACAACCACCAGTCATCCCCACACCCCCCTCAAGCATCAAACATCATTTTCACCTACTTATCTTCAAGCAAAGTGAGTAATCTTTGCCTTTTGCTTTAGTTTTGATTCTTGTTTTGATGTTTATGATCTTTGATCATGAAGTTTTGGTAAGAAAAAAGAGTTATTTTGGTGTTGATCATGGTGGAGTTGAGGTTGGATCATGCTAGGGTTAGGGTTAATCCTTAATCATGCAAGCTTAATGTTAAAGTATTGGATTTTGATTGTTTTATCTTTGATTTCATCACCTTATAACCTATTAGTGTTTATGATGATGTTTTTGGTGATTTGAAATGAGTTGGAGTGAGTCCAAGTTGGCCATAAACTAGGTTTTTGGCAAGTAATGGATGGTTTGGATTAAATTAGCATTATGCTTGGTTCATGTGTGTATTTGATTGAAAAATGATCTTTATTGGGTATGATTATGAAGTGAAATTAAGTGTAGTAGCTTTGTATGATGTTGGGATAGATCAAAGCTTGTTTACATCTTTTAAGATTTAAGTTGAGGATTTGTGTGAAAAGAAAGGAGAAAGTCTTGATAGTGACTGCTGAAAAATTTCAGAAAATAGGGCAATCTTTGGGATTAAATTGGTAGTGGTTTACCTACTTAAAAATTATGATTTTTGGTAAGTATATAGGTCAGAGTGTTAGCTTTCAACTTCCTTTTGAATTGCCTTAATCTGAGTTCTGTGGGGAAAGTTATGGCTATTTTGCTAGAACTGCACAGGTTCAACTAAAAACTAACATACTTGTGTTCTAGTCCCATTTTGGAAATCCTATTGTAGGAATCAGATTTTGTATTATGAATAAAAGTTTTTTAAGACTTCTTAATCTTTCCATATTGGGTTTTTAGGTCTCCATTTGAGGTCAAGGGTGAAAGTTATGAATTTTTGAAGTGAGCTGACCTGCTTGGTTGCAAATAAGGCTGTTATTGCAATTTCTATACAGCATATACTTGGAGGAAAATTCTAAAACTTTTATTATAGATTGTCCATATTATTTTCGAATTTCTTATAAGATGTCATGAATTTTGGTTGAGTATTTTGAGTTTGGTGAGTTTTGAAAGCATTTTGAATAATTGTATAAAGAACAATAATAAAGATTGAGTGAGATCGATCAATCATGCACTCATTTTGCATATTTTGGGCCAATTAAGGTCATTTAAGGAGGAAATGAATATTCATGGATTTTTATGGAGCTTTTAGTTTGATTAATGAGAAAGAAGAAGACAAGTATACAATTTGGGGGCTTATTTATGAGCTTTGAATCAATTATGAGTTTTACAAAGAAAATCCTAAGTTTTGTGAGCTTAATAGCTTCTATTGAGTTCCATAACTCATTAAGGTGGAATTTTATATCTAATGGATTTATGAATGAAATATGGGAAGTGGGAAAAATTTTCGACTCAAAAATCATATTTATCAGACCGAGTGATTGCAGTTTACGCTATTTTGAACTAAGCTATATCTCTCTTGGCCTCAAACCTCTATTACTTAGTCAATTTAGAATGTATCAAATATTTTTATCAAGCCAATGTAGTGTACTCGTTGTTACCTTGAACCAAGATATATATCAGCAAGCCTTAAACCCATATGTGCAACCTATAAAGACATTATGGAACAGAGTCGAGGCCTAATTATCATTCCCTATTATGTATAAGTCTTATCAAGTCACAATATATTTATCAAATCAAAAACATGTTTTGCAAGTCTGATTCCATTCAAAAAATCTCAGGTACGTCCATTACCTGTATCTTTAGAAAGCAGAACATGTTTATCAAGTTACAACTCTTAATAAGTTTATCAATGAATCAGTTTATACGGTGATTTGCTATTTAACTTGTGACCCCATCAGTTATCATCTATAGGGCATCAGCCTATCATTTACCCGTGTGGCTTCAGGACAACTTTTGATCGGATTGACAGGTATACACCTATGTATAGATCATATCATTGCAAGGGGTTCACATGCAGATAATAATAAGCAATTCAGTTTCATATTACTTTTATTTTCATTTTTATTTCGAACTAAATGAATTGCAAAGGCGGGAACCCATCAATAGTGTTTCTATGCTCATTTTACAGTACAGGAATGCATGTATTGAGTTTTAGCTTACTGTTTCGAATTGTTTTCATGTTTTCCATTTTAGGTGATGAAGTATCACATGTTTCTCCATTTAGCAAGCTCTTTTGGAAGTCATTAGAACTCACAGTGGATTCAGCATAGCATGAATGTCGGGATCGACCTCTGGGTCAAGTTGGGTCTATATTTAATATACTTGTGTAGTGTGGAGTGCGAGTTAGCACATAGTATGATTAAGTCGGTTGTATTGAAGTTGAACTGTTATGGACATTGGCCTTGGAGTGTTTCAGTTCAATAGATATTGTGATTGTGAACATGAGTTGTAAGATTAAATGGTTTCAGTGAGCCTTATCTTTATCAAGACGGCTGTAGCGCCTTCTATCATTAATTCTTTCGCTGCAGCTTTCCATGAATCATGTCATTAGTATTTTGGGGGCGTTATAGATTTGGTATCAGAGCTAAGGTTGTAAGGGCCACTGTCAGCTATCTAGTGTTTAGGAGCTAGCTATCAAGATTGTGTATGTGTTATGTTGGACCAGTTAAATGGTGCTATTGACTATAATTTCATATGTAAGGGCATATATGGAGGAGCCATTTCTATTTGGGTGACTCAATCATTTGGTAATATCCTGAGATTCGAGTATTGGCAAGGTGGAGTGTGGAACCATTTGGGTCACTTGTTAGTGAGACATGCTCTCATTTATCTAGTAGTTGTATTGTATGTTTCATTTCTCTCATTTGTTTAAATTTTTGCAATCGTGCACATCGGGTGTGTGACTCATTGAGTTATGAACTCCGACGTATGGCCGTTGAGCTATTGAAAGTGTTTCTCTCCATTTCAAGTATCTATTATAAGGCTTTAAGTCTGAGTTTTAGCCAGTTTTTAGGCGGGACTCTGTCCATTTCGCTCTAGAATTTGAGAGTTTTATTGAGGTGTGTTAATATACCTAATCTTAAGTACAGTGATAGTTGAAACCCGATGTGGGGATGCCTTCTTAAGGGGTTAATACAGTTTTAAGTTACATTGTCAAGTTAGATGTAAATCTCTAGCTGAGGAAATGCTTTGTGGGGCAATATCTTTGAGGTGAACCAGTATGAGATGAACGTTACAATGAATGCTCATGTCTGATGATAATAGTTAGTAGCTTATGGTGTACTACTTGGCATTATATGGGTGGTACGAGTAAGACTAAGCTGCCATTCTCAACATTAGGACCCTACCTCATCAATGCTCCCATTATTTTCTGTCATTGACTTTTTCCTGCCCTTATTATCTTGAATTATTCAGAGGCATCATTTCTTTCTCACTAACACTCTCTTGATTTATAATGGAGTGTTTATGAAAAATCTTATATGTGGTCTGTGAAGAGTCCTTTAAACACATATGAGCAACCTTTCTTATAGATAATTCAAACCCTAACAATCATAATCATTTAATTATCTGTTTCCATAATGGAGCCTATAATAACCCCGATACGCATTGCAGTGTGATTTGCAGTTCTTTATAAGCACATTTGCCCATTCTACTTATAGTTCAGTCATCACTATGTTCATATTTTTACTGTCACCTACTTTAACTCCTTGCTTCCATTTGGCCACTATTCATTTATTACTTGCAAAGCCTTTGGTTGTTTCAGACCCAGTCATTAAGTGCCCTTTAGCAATTAAATGGATCCATGTTGTTTGTTTTTTTATAGCACTGTAATGTCATGTTGGCATACTACTCTATGGCCATGACTGCATGTCATTACTCAAGTATTTTGATAATCCTTTCTTTACTAGTATAGCCTATCCTATTAATGATAAACAACGATTTATGCTATTGGCAGATACCTACCCAAGACTTCTATTTATTGTAGAATGTGTTAGTGAAGGATGCCATCCTGTTTAGTCATAAGACTGACTCTTTTATCTTGACATATTAGCCTTTCAAATACTAGATGAATAAAATTCCCCTTCGGGTGATGTTGACCTTCATCTTCATCAATTTACTCATATATGGGTATCGTATGACTTTTCAAATGCCTCTTTGGTAATCTGTTAGATTTCTTCACCTTTAGTACTTAATACTCCATCTTAAATTCATAACATTGTTCATTTACTTTACTATCTTGACCATCATGAATAAACTGCATATTTTGTATATGCAGGTCATTTATATGCCTTACCTCTTTCATTACGAATCTTCGTCTTTTCATTCATTCAGTTTACATGCCGATCCTTTATAACAAATAGAGAAATATCTTTGCAAGAGTTCATGATGTTGTTACATCTCTTTACACTTTAGATCGTCCCCCTATCTTTTAAATTTGCTGAGACCAGTAAGCAGTTGAATGTACTATCTTTTATAAATATGCCTCTATTAGTATTGCTGGAACCATATTCATTGAGCATTCAATCCAATTTGATTGGCAGACCTTGTTGTCATAATGGGGATGAACTGATTGTGTACTTATAGAAGATGACTTGTGAAGATCTTCATGTTAGTTTGAGAAATGAGAAAGACTAGACATGTGTTTCTATGGACCGAGGGACGAAAAACCCTATTTCCACCCTAATTACACTGTGCAAGCAAGCAAGTTATCGTGTCAGTAATGCATTGAATATTAGTTATATGCAAACCACACTCGGGATATACTTATCCATAATTACTGTTTGTGAATTTAGAGATGTTTCATCTAAGGACTTTCAGGACTGTTTTTCCCTAAGAAACACTGATTCAGATCAACCTAGTTCTAGGTGCTCAGTCTATTTTCAAAGCCCCTATCATATGACCCCCAGCAGAGTTCAACGAACTAAAGATTTAATAAGATGAGTTGTACCAGAAGGGATTATTTGACCCAGTGTGTCACCATGGGAAACCCTTGTTTTATATGTGTAAAGAAGGAAGGCAGAACCTTATGGTTATGTACTGCGTGTAGAGAGTTGAACAAGGTCACTATCAAAGACAAGTGCCCTATGCTTTGAATAAATGATTTATGGGATTAACTGCCAACAACAGAAGTCTTTTCCAAGAATGATTTGAGGTCCGGATATCACACCTAAACCATGCAACCATAGTTTATCTTTTGTAAGAATGTCTTTTTATAGTAATTCTTGAAATTGTTTGCTTGTCTCATCTTCAAAACTTGATACTATCCAATATTGTTTAATCTTCCTTGCATTTTCACCCAATATTTCCTATTAGTGTGATCTTCCATATCTTTGCAAACCCATTGTTAAATGTGCAATATATTTTTGTTCGACCTTATATGGTTGTCAACGTTCGAGTGCTCTCGACCTTTACCATTTTTATTTCATGATCATGAGTTGTAGTTCATTTTGCTGAGAACCGATTCACACATCTACCTTACATCTCATTTATTCATAATGATAAGCTCGTATAACTTTTTCTGAACTTATAATGTAATTCAACTCTCATTGGTGTAGGTGATTGTGATTGTCATAATCCCTTTGCTCTCCTTATTTTGAACTTCAACTCCTACACATATATCTTACATTCTGATAAATAAACTTTCGCATTCTCTATTTAATCTTATTGTTGTGCTCGAATTGGCTTCATATGAGTAAAGGCATGTTCCTATTTTAGCTTGCTCAATCTATTTATCTCTCCATTGGCACTTTACTTATCCAATCTATTTGTCTATCTATTGCATTTTGCTTATCCAATCTATTTATCTATTTATTGCACATTGCTTGTCCCATCTATCTATTGCACTTATCTTGTTCCTTGTGGTTATAAAGTCACCTAGTTGAAGCTCAGTTGCTTATCATCTCGTTTCCAATTGATTAGTTAAACCCGAGTATAACCGTGCCATCTTTCTCCTTGGCTGATTATTTATTGGACCCTTTATGATCCATATTTATAAACTACAATTATTATGGCATTATATTTCACAATTCGTGATACACTTTTGGTTATTTTTATTCTAACCACCCCATGTTAATCCCTCCTCTATAAATCTTTTTTAGTCTCATTGTTTATTTCTTTAGCTCCTAATGACTAATTTGACTACCAATCCCATCAATTTTATCTCTGACCATGTTTATTCTAGCGTCTAATTCGGACTTAGAGCAGATCTTAGACTAGTCTGATAAGGCAAGATTATGTGATATATTAAGAACATGAGATGAGGACATTTTGATAAGGGTATAATCTCAAGCAATGTCTAGCGGTATTAGAGTAAGGTAGAAGAAGCATCGAGAATAATGAGACAGTTCAAGTACATGCTAAGGTGACATAAGGACTACACAAGAGTCATATGGTCTTATTGACCAAAGAAGGAGACAATCAAAGTTCAGATGAGATATAAAGTATTTCGAAAGGCTTATCTAGTCAAGGGTGTCACAAGACTAGATATTAGCGATAATTGAATCCTCGTTACATTGGACTTTATAAGTCAATAGAGTAGAGTACCTCCTTTGTAGTAACAAGTTTTTCTTTTGAAGAGAATATCAATTTTTGAACCCAAGTCTTCGAGCCAGTGAACTCACTGAGGATCTTGATGCTCGATCGCAGGATTAAGCAGCTACACACTTTGGGCTAATCATACCTTTTTGGAGGAAAGTAGTGAAAACCAATTATCCATACTTGAGGTGGCATTGCATACATGATCAAAGTCATAAGTTTTAAGGACGAAACTCTTTAAGGGGGGAAGGCTGTAATAACCCAACCCTAACCCATATGTATTTATTTAAATCATATTTATTTATTTAATTAATCATATTTATTCATTTAATTAATTATGTTCATTGATTTAATCAATCATGGTTATTTGCTTAACCAAATCATGTTTAGCAATTTATATATTTATTGAATCATCTGATGTCATTTAAATTCCGCTTTCATTTATCATATTTAATCATCTCGATTGGGGGATATTTCATTTGGGTCCCATGTTAGAATTCAAGTTTCATTGATTGTGAATTCAAGTTTTGTTTATCGTTAATATAAGTTTCGTTGATTGATTAAATTTCAGGTGAATCGATAGTAGGTCTCGATAATTATGATTGAGTGTTAAATTATTTTCCGTAACGTCACAAAATTTTAAGTTTTAGCTGCGCAAAAACTGGGCCCGAATTCATTTATTTTGGCCCAATTCATTGGGCGCAAAATTTGGGCCCAATTCCTAAATTATGTTTATTTATTTAATTAACTCATATTAAAGATTTTCTCAAATTTATTTATCGCATTTAATCATCTCAGTGGGGAAAAAGTTATTGGGGTCCTCACTTGGGAAACAAGTTTAATTTAAGGAATTTATTTTATTTTCCGTAATATTATGAAAATTTAAATTTGAATATGCAAAAACGTTATCGTTACGAAGCGTTTTATTCCCGAATTCAACTTTCTTCGGCCCAATTTAAAACCCATCATGTTTTCTTCTTAATCTAACTAATTACCATGATTAAGCTTAACCATGATTAGCTAAAAAGTTACTGTTCTAGATAAAAACTCAGCCAAGTATTCTTTCATTTATTCATAGCTAAGTGATCACACACACTTCCTTCTATTCTTCCCTATTACACGGCCAGCCACCCAGCAGCCCAATTCTAGCCATTTCCAGCCACCTTCTAGCCATCAGTCAGCCACCCCTGGACCACCAAGACAATGACTAGCCATCTCCGCCCCCCCCTCAAGCATCAAACATCATTTTCACCTACTTATCTTCAAGCAAGGTGAGTAATCTTGAACTTGATCTTGTTGGTTTTTCTTTTTACTTTAGTTTTGATTCTTATTTTGATGTTTGTGATCTTTGATCATGATGTTTTGATAAGAAATAAGAGTTATTTTGGTGTTGACTATGGTGGGGTTGAGGTTGGATCATGCTAGAGTTAGGGTTAATCCTTAATCATGCAAGCTTAACGTTAAAGTGTTGGATTTTGATTGTTTTATCTTTGATTTGGTCATCTTCTAACCTATTGGTGTTTATGATGATATCTTTGGTGATTTGAAATGAGTTGGAGTGAGTCCAAATTGGCCATAAACTAGGGTTTTGGCAAGTAACGTATGGTTTGAATTAAATTAGCATTAAGCTTGATTTATGTGTGTGTTTGATTGAAAAATGATCTTTATTGGATATGGCTATGAAGTGAAATTGAATGTCGTGGTTTTGTATGATGTTGGGATGGATCAAAGCTTGTTTACATGCTTTTAAGGAATGATTTAAGTTGAAGATTTGTGTGAAAAGAAAGCAGAAAGCCTTGACGGTGAAGGCTAGAAAATTTTTAAAAAACAAGGCAATTTTTGGGATTAAACTTGTAATGATCGACAAACTTAAAAATTATGATTTTTGATGACTAGATATTTCAATGTGTTAGCTTTCAAATACCTTTTTAATCGCCTTAATCTGAGTTCTGTGGACAAAGTTATGGCTGTTTTGCTAGAACTGCGCAGGTTCAACCAAAAACTGACACACTTGTATTCTAGTCCCATTTTGGGAACCCTATTATGGGAATTATGTTTTGTATTGCAAATAAATTTTCTTTAGGACTTCTTAATATTTCCATATTGGGATTTTAGGTCTCCATTTGAGGTCAAGGGTGAAAGTTATAAAATTTTGAAGTGAACTGACCTGCTTTGTTGTAAATTGGGTTGTTATTACAATTTCTGTATAGCGTATATTTGGAGAAAAATTCTGAAAATTTTACTGTAAATTGTCCATATTATTTTCGAATTTCCTTTAAGATTTCATAAATTTGGGTTGAGTATTTTAAGTTTGGTAATTTCTGAAAACATATTAAGTAATCGTGTAAAGAGTAATAATAAAGATTAAGTGAGATTTTGGGCCAGGTAAGGTCACTTAAGGGGGAAATGAATATTCATAGACTTTCATGGAGCTTTTAACTTGATTAATGGAAAAAAAGAAGACAAGTATGCAATTTAGGAGCTTGTTTATGAGCTTTGAATCAATTATGGATTTTAGAGCTTAATAGCTTCCATTGAGTTCAATGACTCACTGAGGTGGAATTCTATATCTAATGGATTTATGAATGAAATATGGGAAGTGGAGAGAATTTTTGACTCAAAAACCATATTTATTAGATCAAGTGATTGCAGTTTATGCTATTTTGAATCAAGGTATATCTCTCTTAGTCTCAAACCTCTATTACTTACTCAATTCAGAATGTATCAAATGTATTTATTAAGCCAATCTAGTGTACTCGCTGTTACCTTGAACTAAGCTATAAATTAGCAAGCCTTAAACGCTTATCTGCAACCTATTTCAGAAAAGGCTAAAACCACTCTTCCATTTGTCACCATCAAGGTCTTTTCCTTTGTAATCTCATTTATCTCATTGTAGTCAATTTACTTTTATTTACTTTGTATTGGATTTAATTACTTTCATTTACTCAATTTATATTGCACATACTTTTACTTACTCAATTACATAAGTAAGGATCATTTGCTGACTACACATACCTACAAAGACATTTATGGAGTAGAGTCGAGGCCTAGTTATCGTTCCCCATTATGCATAAGTCTTATCAAGTCACAACATATTTATCAAATCAAAAACATGTTTTGCAAGTCTGATTACATTTAAAAGATCCCAGGTACATCCATTGCATGTATCTTTAGAAAGCAGAATATATTTATCAAGTTACAACTCTTAATGAGTTTATCAATGAATCAGTTTATACAGTGATTTGCCATTTAATTTGTGACCCCGTCAGTTATTATCTATATAACGTCAGCCCATCATTTACCCGCGTGGCTTCAGGCCAACTTTTGATCAGATTGGCAGGTGTATACCTATATATAGATCATATCATTGCAAGGGGTTCACATCCAGATAATAATGAGCAATTCAGTTTCATATTACTTTCATTTTCATTGTTATTGCGAACTAAATGAATTGCAAAGGCGGGTACCCATCAGCAGTGTTTCTAGACTCATTTTCCAATACAGGAATGCGTGTACTGAGTTTTAGCTTACATTTTCGAATTATTTTCATATTTTCCATTTTAGGTGATGAAGTATCACATGTTTCTTCATTTAGCTGGCCCTTTTCGAAGTCATTGAATGCTTAAAGTGGATTCAGCATAACATGAATGTCGGGATCGACCTCAGGTTCAAGTTGGGTCTATATTCAATATACTTGTGTAGTGTAGAGTGCGAGTTAGCACATGGTATGATTAAGTCAGTTGTATTGAAGTTGAACTATTATGGATATTAGTCTTAGAGTGTTTTAGTTTAATAGATATTGTGATTGTGAACATGAGTTGCAAGACTAAATGGTTTCAGTGAGCCTGGTCCTTAGAAAAGGCACAGGTTCAGAGGTTGATGGTGGCAGAGATGTGTATGATTAGCTGGATGTGCGGTTATACGAGAATAAATAAAATTAGGAATGGTGTAATCTGGGATTTAGTTAAAGTAGCTACCATCGAAGATAAGTTGAGAGAAACAAGACTCCGATGGTTTGGCTATGTGAAGAGGAGGAGTGTGGACGATCCAGTGAGCAGGTGTGAGAGGATCAACATCCTCGAAGGCAAAAGAGGGAGGGGCCGACCAAAGAAGAGTTTGGATGAAGTGATTAGAGAGGACTTGAAAGTTGTAGGGTTAATGGAGGACTTAGCTCAGGATAGGAGATTATGGCGGGATAGGATTAAGATCTTAGAGCGCAGAGAGTTAGCCTCGTAATTGGTCACTCAGTGGCAGTAGAATGTGTCTGGTTGTGGTTTCTTCGTATGTTATGTTTCCATGCAAGTAGTTCTTGCGTCTGAGAAGAGACAACGTTTGCTTGCTTCTGGTTGTTAAGGTACAATATCTCCCTCTGCTCTGTTGCACTTATGATTACATAATTGCTGCCGCCTTATGGGTTTTTTTTTTTTTTTTTTGGTTAACCCATTCCCTGTTAATTACACTTAGCTTTTCCCATATAATGTTTTCTCAAGACCATTCTTCTATAAAATATTTTCTCAAAAATTAGTTTTTGTGGGTATCTTAGAATCAACCTCTCTACGGGCAGAAATGCTGGTAGAGGTAAGGTTACCTACATCTGGATCTCCCCAGACCCCGCAAAAGCGGGACCCACACTGGAAGTTGTTGTTTGTTTGTTTGTTTTTAGTGAGTCTGGCCCTTATCAGGACGACGGTAGCACCTTCTATCATTAAATCTTCCGCTACAGCTTTCCATAAATCATGTCATTAGTATTATGGAGGCATTACACAACCTCGCCCAGTAGCTAACAAACCTTTGGTGTGAAATTTTGGCAAATCAGAAACGACCCAGCACATTTTTGGTTGAATCGCCCGGCGATTCGAGCTGCAAGCACTTGTTAAAACTTGGCCATGCAATCTTGTTTCTAGCAAATTCAAATCTTCTATAAATTGGGTGTGAATTCGCTACACCAAACACCCATCACAAGCTCACGTTAGCGATGAGATTCCGATCAAATTTGGGGTACGAATTGCATGGGTTAGGCATGGTTTGGGGTCTGTTCGTGTGGTCAGTGAGCAAGTAGTCGAAGATTGGAGTTTTCAAGCACCTGAAGTCAAGCCCAAAGCCCTTTTAACGAGCCTCTAGCATGGAATCGAGGTGGGGTTTCTCTTCCTCCTAACTATTACTAATTTCAACAATTGATTTTGGTTAGTTCACGTTGAATTTGAGTTAATTACCAATAATTGGAGGAATTCAAACCGAAATTAGATAACTATGATGATGATGCTGATTTGGGACTCTTGTATGTGGAGTTGATGCATAGCTTACTAATTGATCAATTTGGAGAATTGTGAAACAAGAAAAATTATGTCTTAAAGTTGCTGTTAATTCAGTTTTAGTATGCCTAAATTCTGTTTTGAAGGTTGCATGTGAGTGCTATGCCCATAGCATGCTAACTGGGCTATTGGAGAAACTATAGAGCAAACTGAATTATGCCTAAATATTATTGCTAGATCAGTTTGGATATGTTTATATTCTGCTTGTGGTGATTACATAAAAATGCTATGTTTATGGATGTTGGTTTGTGAATTAAACGAGTGAATTATTGCGATACTGACCCGAGTTTGGTAGTTGGATGGTTTGAGTTGGAACTAATGAGTAATTCGAGGTTTTTATGATCGGTGCTGTGTGAAGAGTTAGTTTGGTTTTGATGTTAGCCGCAATCATGTGGATTGCGAGGTATATGGAATATTAAGTGGATTTTGCTGAAACTGTTCCTACGAAGTGTTACGAATGTGCTACTTGTGAACCCCTTTTCCCTTGAAATTGTTAAATAATGCTATGTGATTGATTTGTGAACTTGGAAATCTTTAAAAATGGTCGTTAAAAGCTTGCTTTCATAATTTCGAATGTTTTTGAATGTTCACCAGTTGCCTGTTAGTTTGTTAAGACGTTTGTATCATAAAAAGATCCTAAATCGTCGAACTACTCAGTGGATGACCCAATTGAATAGTCGATAGGTCTAGAAAATTAAAAAGCAATCTAGTAGTAAGTTCGAAAATGTGTTAAGGCTTTGGTTTGTTTATATCTCGTTCTTTAAGTTTAAAAAGGATTTAAACGAAACGAAAATGGGCAACTGAAGGTGTTAATTACGAAATTTGTTTTAAATTATATATTAGCCAATTACTTTGAGTTTCGAATTGCAAATTAGTAAACTCATTATGATTTTAAGAAGCTTTTTATGTTGGAAATGAAAACATCCATAAACCATTAGTAGGATTATGGGCTATTTTGCTAGACAAGCATGATTTTAATGAAGGATGCAACTATTAAAGAGAAATGATTCGTGATTCACTTGAAGGTGAAACTTACTGTGTGTGACAGTGACTTCTTCTAACTTATGAGGGTTTAATATGATTTTAATGGCTAAGATTAGTGCTTGAGTGGACAAATGATTAGAGAGTAGACCCGGTTTGCGGGAAACCTAATGCCTAGGGAGATAGACCCAAACGTGGGAACCCTTAAAGACTGTAACGAGAGTAATAGGCTAATTTATGTTATTCGCCGGGGATAATTGATGCGTGAGTGACGGCCTCACATAGGGCGAGTGACGATCTCCCCTAATTAGCTCGTTATGAGATCTTACGCCTGAAAAGAGAAGAGTTTTTCCTGATAAATGACAAAATGATTTGATTTATGGCCAACGTGGGTATTTCAGGAATTTTAAAGAGAACATGAGCCTTTAAGAGGCTAATGTGATTTGTAAACTATTCTTTGAATACAACACAAGTCATTACATTTTCAAAATGCATATTTGAAAGCATCTTACCTTATCCTTATGGTTTGCTTGTTTATCTGCCTATATGTTTGATTGTTAAAGAAGTCTAGCTATTAAGGGACTAGAAGCATGCTTGAGTGGCTAATATGAAGCTCAGGGGTGATGATTCTTCTTTGGGGACAATGATTGCCTAATATAATAGTAATATACAAATGTTTGTGACTGCTACTTATCATTATTGCCTGCAAATGGTTTTGGTCTTTAAGGAGCTGAAAAATACTCACTGAGCGTGTGGTTGCTCACCCCATCTCTATTCCCCCTTTTCCCGAGTTTTCAATGTGATAGGTAGAAGTCGATTTATATATGCCAAATTAGAATATCCCCTTGCTTGAAAGGTGTCATGTGTGCACATATAGAAGTATACTTATGATTTAAATGATGTTATATAATGTATCCCTAAAGTTGTAAATGTACGTAGACAAAGTACCCTAGTTCATGTAATGCATATTGCTTATAAGTCGCTCTGTATGATCATGTGAGCCAACTATCTAATTAGCCAATTGTCTTCTTAGCTAAAGTTACTTATATTTTGGGATGGAAACCCCAGTACCTCGGATTTGTTACCCGTCGAGTTGTATCTTTTATTTCCCTTCTTTATTATCGAACTTTATTATTTGGTATGCTTCGAGCGAGTGGCCTGTAGAGTTGTGAACTCTAGCATATAGCCATTGAGCTTATTTCGGTGTTCTTTTATACTTCTACTCAATGTAGGCATTTAATGTAAGGCTTTAGGTCTGGAAAATGGTCAGTTTTCAGGCAAAACTCTATCCTTTTTACTCCAGAATTTAAGAAATCGTTAATACTCCTAACCCCAGGGGTTGGGGTGTTACAGATGGTATTAAAGCAAGGTCCTGTGATAGTAGGCCACAACTTGAGTCTTGCATTTCATATAGTTTTCTAGGAACAGATTTATGATGACGTGGTATATGACGTGCTTTTGTGTGCAAGTGTGGTTTTGGTATGAACGTTGGTGCGATTAGCTAGTTATGTGCAGCTTGAGTGAGTTGATTGATTGAATGAATGAACCATTTGCTAGGGTGTAGGCCGCGTGAATTGTATTCTTGTAGCTAAGTGTTAGCTCAATCAAAAGTTATTTTGCATTCACCTTGGCAATTTAAATCAAAAGTTTCAAGTGCACTTGATTTGAACTCAAATAATTTGAGAACATTTTAACTCCAAGCTCATTCTTGCCCCTTAAGTACAATTTGCTCCTCGGGCCCCATAATGGAGTGAGCAGATGCACTTAATGGTTGGTAGGGAAAGAGCTAGAAGCAGTGAAACTATTCTCCTTTTAAAACCTAGCAACTTTGAAAGTTAAGATCTTCCCTAAATAGTGAGTTAAGGTTCTTCTTTTGCATTAAAAGACCTTTCTAATTATATAGTTAGGCTTTATTGTTGCGTCTGAAGACCTACATTTGCTTTACAATGATGTTCGAGCCTCGTTCTAGGAACATTAGTTTCTATGTGTAACTGGATGTTTCGAATACCTACATGCTAAGATGCATGCGTTGCTTGATGTGTTAGTGATAAGTTGTTAGAAGTGATTAAAAGATTACCTTTCTTGACTAAAAGTTCTTTTAGACGATACCACATTTTATGTGAATTCTCAATTGCTAAAGGAACTAAGTGAGAACTTCGTATATGTGTAGGTCGATATGGGTAATCGTGATAGAGCCTTGTCGATTGTTGTCCTAAGTGTCATTCTGAGCCTTTCATATGCGTGCCATTAATACTTAGATGAGGCCTTAATCTAGGACGTTATTCACATAGGGAGTCTTCCTAGCTTCCCAACATGTAACCACTGCTACTTACGAGTTGGCTAGT
Source organism: Carnegiea gigantea (assembly GCA_029747015.1). Lineage (NCBI taxonomy): Eukaryota > Viridiplantae > Streptophyta > Magnoliopsida > Caryophyllales > Cactaceae > Carnegiea > Carnegiea gigantea. Next base: position 378,625 of record JAKOGI010000276.1, read on the forward strand.
GATGTGGATTTTATGTTCTAGTTTTAAAACCCTTTTTACTTGCAAGTGCACAAGGTTAATTGTAGACTAGCGAGTATGAGGGTGTCGATCCCACGAGGAACAATAGTAATTTTAGACTTGGCCTTTCCGATTATAAAGAATAATTTAATTTTCAGAGTTGGATTATCAAAATGAATTATTAAACAAAATGAAGAGCAAATGAGTAGTAAAATAGAGAGAAATCAAATAGGAGAAAATTCTAGGACTTTGAATTTCACCTTTGATGTTAATATTGATTTACTAATTCAAATGGGGATTCAATTTGTCTCTTGTTCAACCCAAGCTATAAGCATTAGGCCATAAATTAAAAAGATGATTTTAATTATAAAGTGAGATGATTTATCTAGTGGTTTAGCATGAACTATTCTTTTTAGACATAACTCATCTAATTTCTAGCATAAATTATTCAATTTAAACAATTATAATTTTAAGCCCAAATTGCATAATCATCATATTAGCCTACAAGGTCTAATATTCATTTGAGATAGCAAACTAAACTAGTGTCACATGATTAAACATTAGTATTAAGAGGCATAAGTAGATGAAGATCAAATATAAACTCAAGATTATGCAAAAGAGACAAAGATAATCCCATAAGAAATTATCAAAAGAATATTATTATCAGGGATCCATCCTAGTCTTAGAAATGAGTAGTTTAGCCGGCCATAGTTAGGGAAAACACCATTGGAATTGGTATATTTTACTTCCTATATCCAAACCTTATACTCAATTACACAAAATTATGAAACTTAGTGTAAATTCTTAAATTTGACTCACAAATGAGATGAGAAGAGAATAGAAAAATAGCTAACAAAGCTTATTTTCTTCTTAACTCCTAAACCCAAATGATCTTGTCTTATAAAGACTCTCTCAACTCTCTAAAAAAAATAGAAGATAGAAGATGGGAGAATGAGAGAGAGAATGAATGAATGTATGAGTGTGAGTGTGTATAGATGGATATGAGTGTCCTTTTCCCTCAACTTGGCCCCTTTTTATAGTGGAAACCCAACCCCTTTGGATACCCAAAAATGAATGAAAATTAATTCCAATTAATTTTGGGATGTTACATGATGGACATGGCTTGTCATAAGCATAGAATTAATCAAAAATTAATTAGCTTTGACTAGGTCACTTGGGGTTGCTTACAAAAATCAAGTCTTGGTTGCTTTAGAGCTGCTGGGTTGCTGATGGGTTGTGAGACGAGCCTAAACGTGGAAAAAGAGGGAAAGGGAAAAGAGTGAGGCGGGTCACTGGGCCGAGCAGAAGCCCACACGAGCAAGGGAAAGAAGAGGGAGAGAAAGAATGAAAAAGGTGGCGCATTGGGCCGAGAAGCAGGCCCAACCGGGGAGAAGAGAAAGAGAGTGAGAGAAGGAGAGAATGAGGGAGAAGCTGGGCTGCGGAATCAGGACCAACGGGGGAACTGAAGCAAGGGGGAGAGATGAGGCTAGGGGTGAGCAAGCCGGCTGCTGGGCCGTGGAGTTGGACATAGATCAGGCCCAGGTGAGAGAGAGAGAGAGCAAGGATGAGGGTGGCTAGCAGGCTGAAGGTCTGAAGAGAAGATGGGTCGCGATTGATGTTTGGGCCGTTTGGGCAGCAGAGCAAGCCTCTTTCTGATTTCTTTTTTTTCTCTTTTTTTTCTTTTCTTTGGACTTGGACTTTAAGCTTTGCATTTGTTGAAGATCTGCTTAGAATTGAACAACTTTATCCAAATTCTTCTTTTTCATTTTTACCTGAAAGTTCCATAAAATATACATTATTTACTCATAAATATATTTCAAAGATTTAAAAGCAGGTGAAATGAAAGAGAAAATTATATATAAAATATGAATTATCGGCTAGACATTATGCTCGTCGGGGCATGGAACGCTATTCTTATCATAGGATTGACAGTGTCTTGGCTATATCAACCTCAACACACCTAGAACGGAGATAAAAGGAAGAACCTGATAGACTTTGGAATTGTTATATCACCGTCACCTCGTTACCTCATGGGGCAATGATATATACCCTTTCAGCATCTTCTTAAGCTTTTACACCAAGTGCAGGCAGGAATGCCCCATAATAGGGCGTAGAACTTTCCCTTCGGTATTAGGAGTTCCTCGGACTTCTATAATCACTTTATGAGAAAATTGTGTTGCAAACCCTCAACGCATATCCGTAAGACCATTAACGCCATTGTGAGCTTACCAGTGGCTAGATCCTAACAATTTGGACAAACCTCAAGGCATACCCTTGATCCTAGGTTTTAAATAAGGGTTGCACTCATGTATACTCGTTTAGATATCCTTTCGTGGGACACTACTGTGAGTTTATGTGTTTTGAATCATAAGCATAATGTTATGCAAAATGTAAAGGTCATGGAAGTCCATATAGTTACTTAGGTTTGTTATATACAGACATGCAGGTGTGTTGTGAATAAATTATCTAGAAAATGCACATCTTGGTGTTTGCTTGACTTGAGTTTGGTTTGATATGTGACCGAATTAGCCAATTGGTTTAACTTATGTAATTCGTGGCATGGTATAGCCTCTGAGTTGTTATTTGCATTTTGTGAATTCTTTGATCTCATATCATAGTTGAATAACTGAAATTGCACATATTTAAAGCATGATGGGGTGACCATAGGAACTTGCAATTGCATATTCTTGCCCTTGTATCCTATGTTTGATTAGATAGCGTACTAGTGTACCTTACTTATAGTTGAAATTCTTGACTCTACACTTGTCGGGAAAGTTATGTTAGATAATCGCTGACATAGATCGTATAGTCCAAGGACATGATGTGATTAAGGTACCTTGTACTATGCCTTATGTGATGAATTTCATGTATTGCATGGTAATTTTTGTGGAAAAACCTTAGAATTATACCTACGTTGGGTGTTATGTTTGTTAATATTCTTATCCTGTTATATTAAGGGGCCTAAATTTAAGCCTATGATCCTGAAATCATGTTGCATATTTTCATGATTTAGAAATAACCAGTTCTGAACGAAACTTGATGATAGAACATTATGATAGCTAGGGGGCATAAGTGCGATACTTAATGCACAAACTTGGCATTAAATTTAGCATCACCAAGAAAGCACCTCACTACCTTCCCTAGTCAGCTAATGTGCGAAATGTATTAGAGTTCCCCGTGCCTTTACTATCATCGGATACGTTTCTACCATACCATAAATCCCCTGAGTTACTTCCTTGCTCATCATTGATAGCTCCACTTTCTGACCACTCATAGTTGCTTGCCATATGCTTGCCACATGCCTGCTAAAATGAGTACTTGTTGCTTGTTCTTGACTTCAGATACTGAATTGTTATGCCTATGTAATATCATTACGACATTAAATATCGTTTGAGTTTGTTGCTATTGATGTAATGCTATGTGAGACTATGTGATAAGGGTCATGTGCCCTATGGTAGTTTTCATAGGAAATTCTAGAGTTGTACTACGTTAGCCATTATCCTTGTTGCTATTGCTATTTTACTATATTGTGATAATTGTATGTGGCCCTCCCTCCATTCTAGATGCCTTGTTGTTGAATCATCATGCTACCACTCTTCATATTATCAACACTATGCTTCAATCCCAATACCAATGCTTACACATCTCTAAGCATAACCAAGAAACCATATATCTACCTCCCTTAAATGACTTGTGTTTAGACCTATGCTGAACTTTTGCCACTCACCGACTTATGTTCATACCTTAGCATTTTCTTTCAAAAATTGTTCTTTTCGACATGTAATGCTGGTTCATATTACTTGTGATTCTTAATCCTTGGGGTGCTATGTTGTTAGCCCTACATGATGTCAATGTGATCTCGAGTGCTACTTCAAGTTCCATCATTGTCAATGAGACGTAATATGATATCTCGGCTACTTTAGTGTGACGTGGTAGCTTCCTAGTTAATTGATTTAACCTTAGAGTGATTTAATATCTTCATTCTTTTGAATGAACCTCACTAAGTTAACCCCCTTCATATGACTTTGAGATGTCCCATCTAAGTTGCCAAAAATGAAAGGCCTAAAAGTTAGCTGTGGTTGATGTATAAACATGGGAATGTCAGTTGCATATGCTTTTCTTTTGTAAATTGCTTGCTATATACGTATTAGAAGGTTTGATGCTGCTTATGATTCCTAAACTTGAGAATACGGAGTTATTGATTCTATGCGATGTCATTGTACTAAAGTGATGCTACGTGATGCTAAATGATGTTCTTATTACTCGAGTGTGTTATAGGAGTCTCCATGTTAACCATTTTGATCCTAAAAGTGACTTGAATTCATATTTTAGAATGAAACCACCTATATATGACCTTGATATGCCATGGCCTAATTGTTAGACCTTTAGGTGCCGATTCATAACGATGCATATACATAAGGTCGTTGTTTACTGTGTGGATTGAGTCTAGATAATTGAAAGTCTATGTTCCTTTTTAAAATAGGTTTAATATGGTTTTCCATACCAACTCATTTGCCCCTCTTCTATGCGATTGTCCTCGATGCCTAAATAGAGTGAGTAGCCGTTCGAAGAGGATTTTGGTGAGTGTAGACCTTGTCGTATAGCTACAAATTTACCACTACTCTAAATCTATGTCTATACATAATAATAATCTTTTACTGACTACCCTTTCCTAAATTCTCATTAATTTAAACTTTTCAACCGTCCGATTTACAGAATAATAAATAGCAGCCGTTGATTTATTTACTACCTAAACCAAAAATAAATAAATCACTCTAATAACTACCCACCTACCCAGAAAATTCCAAACCCCTATCTTCTCTCTCTCTTCCCGGCCCCTCCACCCATTTCTCCTCCTAGCTAGGCCTGCACAAATTACCAGAACTATCTTCTCTCTCTCTATCTCCCCCTCTGTTTCTCCATTTCTTGCCTTCCCATGGCTTCCACCATAAAACTCACCGCCGCCATAACTATCCCAATAGCTTTGAACCAACAATTTCCTCATTTCTTTTAAACCCTTCAGTGATGAAGCTGATTTATGGGTTTCTGTTATTAGTTGTTCATCCCTTTTATGGGTTTTCCTTCTTCTGTTATGGAGTTTAATATCTTGGTGATTTCCATATCGACGGTAGAATATGCTGGATCTGCCATTGAAGGGTATAGAGAGGGTCTGTAGCTACCCAAGTGACTATAACATCCCCATTCTTCATTTAGAGGTCGTTAGGAGTTCTGGTACCAGACAACCTGGCACCATTGAAAGTGAAGCAAACAGCACCGTATTCTCTGCCAAGGACTCCGGTAATTTTTGTTTTCGGTTATGGTGAATGGTGAGTTGCAGTAGTTGGATTTCTTATTTTTGCAAATTTGTCGTTACACTAATGGATCCTGAGTCAATCTGGGAAAATTCATAGTTGGGAGCTTAATTTGGGGTTTTATTTCTTTGGGTGTATCTACATAGATGTAAAAACAGTCATAATATGCGCATTCAATTGCCAAGAACTGGTTTATCAATTCGGTATCTCTAGACGTGGGTTTTTTTCTTTTTTCTTTTTTGATTTTTTTTGGGTTCAATATTAAGTTCCATCTGGCTTCTGTAATTCAGTAATGATCAAAATTATTTGCCAATCAAGTAAATTACTATGATTATATCAGTTAGTTGATTAAGAAGCTCTAATGTCAACACTGCACATCTGTAGTCCTCAGTAATTTTGGCAAGCTTGCAATGAATGGGCTAAAATTACAGTTTGCTTTCTACACTTATTACTTTCAGGATGATTGTTCTGCTATTCTTTAATTGTGAAGGACAAAGGGCAAACAACTACAACAACTTCAATTGAGAAAAAGAAAAGGGAAAAGACGATTTTTAGTTTGGCAGGCATAAATATGACCCTCCTAAAGAGATATGATGCAAATATCTTTCTACATGTATTATTATTGCTAATAGATAGAGCCCCTGAGAATATTTTATGAATCGTTGTCAGATTCCAACAAGTGAAATGGAAGAATTTTGGTGAGCATTCCTACTACTTTTCATGTGAAGAATCTATTGTCAATATGTGGAATTTGTTGATTGGAATGGGTCATTATGCATTTGCTCAGTGTTCCTGGTTTTTCCTGGAACTTCCTGTGTTGGATATTTTGTGCAATGCCTTCTGAGAAGAGGAAGATAGCTAGCCTATTAGGGCATGTTCTTTTCATGGATAAATTAGGGTGGATAAAATGGTGAAGTGTGTTGAAGTAGGTTGAGGTAGGTTGAGGTGGGTTGAAGTAGGTTGATGTGGGTTGAATTTTTTTTATATGATAAATTGAAGTTGGTTAAAATAGTGAAAGTAGGTTGAAGTAGGTTGAAGTGAATTGAAGTGAGTTGAAGTAGGTTGAAGTGAGTTGAGGTTGATATTTTGGATTGACCCACAAAAAGAACAGGCCCTGAGAGTTGGAATTAAAAGTTGTTATGGTTATACTTCTGAAAATGGAGCCATACCATCCTGTTGGAGTTATTTGCAAGGATTGCGTGTGAGAAAGTCAAGCGATCATACATAAAGATATTTTCACCCTTTCATAAAAACATATGGTTATATCTTGTGTGATTATTTCACCCTTCCATGCTAACACTGACTGGTAAGCTTAATGGGATGACTATAGTTGCTGAGATGTAGCAAAGCGCCTATATGTTCTCTAATTTTATGTGTAATATGATTATGCCGATTCACTTGGTTACTTTTAAATTTGTGTTTGGGAGCCATTGCATTCTCATCATCAACAAAATCGGTGCTCTGCTTGATAGGTCCTGAACGATTAAAATCAATTATGTGGAAAAGAAGTTAATCTGGCTGCTCTGGTTATAGCTAGGCTAAGCAAGGATCAACTTGGAGTGACCCTCATTGATCTTGCCCCGTCTATTGATTTCAAAGCAAGCCTTGGATTGGATGAGTTTTAATGACTAAATTGTAGTTATTGGGGTAGTTCTAATACTTGCGAGCCACAAACTACTAGGTAAGTTGAATTTTTTAATGCAAAAAAAAACCTTTACCTTTATAACTTTTTGTGGTAATTTTTCCTTAGCTTTTGCTTTTTACAAAAAAATCTATCATTCCCATTTTAATTTTCAATTAGATTTTATCCCCAAAAGGCTATTCACTACACAGTAATATATTGTCCACCAAACCTTTTGTTAATATTTCAATTAAATTTTCAATTAAATTTTTACAATTAAACAGTAAAATATTCGCTGGAAAATAGTATTATTTTAATTTTTCAATTAATTTTTGCATTGTGGGCCGTTGCTTAAGTGAAACAAGTCTCATCTTTGCCGTTTATTAAAGCAACAAATAAGAAAATAATTTATCTTTTTAAAAAGCCTTCCCCCCCCCCCCCCCTTCTGGTCTCCACTTATCCCTAGATTCTTGCCAACTTTAGTTACCCAAAGTCCATCTTTCCCATGTCCCACACTCTCTCAGACTCTCACAATTAATATCTACTTTTTAAAAATTAGTTTTCTCAACTCTAATGTTTTTCCAAGTCATATGCCCCTTTTACGAAAATTAAAAAACAGACTCACTTTAGACTTCTCAGCCATTGTCTCACATCAAGCAAAAATTTGCTGGAAGTCATTGTGTGAATTCAGCTCTGGCAGAAGTGGTAAGAGTCACCATGTCCACTTGATTTTGTTTTTCCTTTGGTCGTTGTTCTTTTCTTCACTTCTAATATGGGATTTATTAGTTTGTTAGGTTTTGTTGATATTTGACTTGGCATGTACTATGTTTCCACAGCTGTGTAGGTTTAATAAGTATCTCACATACTTGATATTTATTCAACAGAAAACAATTGAAATGTGAGGTGATGTATATGTTTAATGTGTTATCATTGATTCGCTCTTAGAATGTATGAATCATTTCTTAGTATTTGAATTAATTTATCTCTTTGAATTACGTATTGTTCTTTAAATAAATATTGTTTTTAATAGTATCTAGGTTATTATCCCGCTTCCGCTTTCTTTAGGTTCTTTTCCATAGAAAATTACCTTCTCCACTAATACGTTGAGTTGTGAAGTAACGCTTAATGCATGAACGAGCATAATATATATATTTCTCATGCAATAAGTTGATTTTCACATTCGAATATTCAACCCTTAATTTCACTTTTCTATCAGTTTAGTTGCATTATTGAAATTGAGACTTTGAAGAACATCTTGAAAAAGCATTTATAGCCTACTGAATGATTATATGTCCATGTTTGGAGATTACAACATACTTTGAAGAACATCTTGAAAAAGCATTTACAGCCTACTGAATGATTACAACCTATTGAATGATTATATGTCCATGTTTGGAGACCATATAAGAAAGTCTTCCTCAAGTATAATCCTATAAATTCTTTCTTTTAGGCACTAAATGTTTATTGCACATGTCCTAAACAACTTTTGTCAATTTAATGGAGGACAATAACATTGATCACAATATAACTATTGAAGGGTTAGAAAATGATGTCATTTTCAGTCACAGAAGCAGCTGAACTAGGGAAGAGATGAATATGAGCCCCTCAATTGGACTATAAAAATGTAATGACAATATATTTTACCTAATTACAATAGCATAATCTATACTAACACATAATACTAATCTTTTTCAAAGTCATGTCGTTTTTAACTGTTAATCCCAATAGTTATAAACGAAGTAGCTATCCACATGTATTTTTTTATTGATTATTCTATTATCTTCTCTAATTTATAATATTAACTATGTCTACAATGATTATTAGTTCATTACTTGCATAGTATATGCCACGAAATGTCTATTTTAATATATACCGTGTAAAGTACGGATCCAGACTAGTATAAATAAGGATATAGCATAGGAGAGTAGGGATCGAATCCACGAGGAAAGATATAATTTATGCTAGTCTAAACTTATTTAATCTAACTTTTTATTATTTTATTACTAATTCAACTTAATTAAAACAAACAATTATGAATCTGAAAATTACTGTCTAATATCCTAGAATTATGAAAATAAGATTATGGAAATAAGAATAGAAAATTAAAACCTAATTTATTCTGAAATTATTAAAACAAAAAATTGATTACTATTTGAGATTTTTAATAGAAACAGAAAAAATACAAACTAGAAAAGTAATAAATAAATTACCAAAAAATTATTTAAAATATTATTTAGTTAATCTCGACAGTATTTTAAATACCTAATCATCTAGAAAATATTCCTAATTATTTTCTAGAAAATTAAACACAAATTAAACAACACAAATTAAACAACAGAAATCAAAACAGAAAATGAATAATCTAATTAACTGCTTTAAATGAATTACAATAGAAACTAATTTTCTAGACCCAGAATAAATTTTAAAATGCAAAAATAAAATTTTAAAACAATTATTACAAATTTAACAAACAGAAATATCTGCACGGCAAAACTATGACAATAATTAGAAATTAATTCTGAAAAATTAGCAAATCAATTCAAAAAATTACGAAATTAAATTCTACCTGATTTAAACACTTAATTAACCTAAAAACACTCTAAATTTCAGAAATAACCTAAAAGGGCTAACATTAACCTAATTTCTAATTAACCAATTAAAACTAACAAATAGAAAACAAAAATCAAACCTGAAATTTTAAAGACACAAAATCTCAAAATCTAAAGGCACTAATTATACTAAAATACTACTAAAAGACTAATATTTGTGGGGCGGGGGGAATGAAATTTATATTAAAGCTTATAAATTTAAGAATTAAAATTGACAAACAAAAGAAATTAACTAAAATACAACAAATAATTATCAAATATACAAAATTTATAAAAAATACTTAGTATAATCTATATCCACTATGCAAATTAATATTTATCAACACAAAAATTGATTTACTAGGAAATTAATTTAACAAAGATCTATAACGATTATCTAATTAAAAGAAATGAGTTTGAGCCATCCATGATCAATTAGGATGATACTAATGCCTAAAAGATTATAACTTTTACGTATTAAAACCTTTAAAACTATCATGTGAATTTGTATTAAACTAATTAGCATGCATTCTAATTAATCGAACATGAATATCATAAACGATAAATACTAATCGTTATAGAATTATGAATAAAAATAAACTAAATAGTAAAGCATAAAACTTGTTTCAAAATAATTAATTTAGCATGGTTTCAAATAGATTATACTAAGTATAAGAAATTTACTTACTCATATTAAAAATAAAATCCCAACAACTAACCAAAGATTTCATGTTTAATAATATAATGAGTTCTAATTACTTAAAGAAACACAAAAAAAAAAAAAAAACAAAAAGAAAGACAGTACTCCACTGGGGGTTGAAGGCAGAAGTTGGCGTGAAGATGATGATGAAGATCGATGATGATGATAATGATCTACGATGATCATGATGATGGTGAGGATGCTAGGCGTGAAGATAGGTGATGGTGTGTGGAATGATGATGGAGGTTGTGAGATGAAGATGTGGCATGAGGGGTTAGGCGTGTGTGAGGGGAATGGTGTGAGGGATTTTTCTTTTATAATATTATTCTACTAGGGTTTGCTTCTTTGGACTCTTTCTCTTCTAAGTCTTCTAGTTCCTTTTCAATTAGGAGTAATAATTTTGTAACCCCACCCCAAATAAATCATTATGGAAATAATTTTTTCATAAGTCACTATTTTTGGACCGACTTGATAACTTAGCATGTAAAATCCGAACTTGGATTTTTTCTCTTCTCATCTTTGTTTTATCAACGCTTAACCTGAAAAATATATAAAATAAAGTAAATTAGACGAAATAATATAATCAAAATAATTATTAAAACATTGTATGATTTATGACTTAACAAATTCCCCCACACTTAGATTTTGGACGTCCTCATGCAAAGAAATCTCAGACGCGACCTAAAAAACTGACCCTCTTTCTTATAAAGTCATGCATAAATATGAAATTTGTACTAAGTATTGGCTTGCTTTAAAAACAGTTTTACTCAAAATAAATTAGTCTTTCTTCCAACAAGTGAATAACTATTAAAAATCCAACTACCATCAAAGAGTTTCTTCATCATCCTTAATAAAGTAATAAGAGCAATAATTATCCATATCTTTTAAGCATGTATACACTTATCAAGAGGTCTACAAATTTTATGACAGAAAAATTAAAGTACAGTATGGCTATAAAGACAATTGAACTAGAAGGAATAACTCATCGAAATTGATTCTAACTTGTCTTACAATTTTTTTCTTTCTTTTTTTTTCAAATTGTACTTGCGCACATATTCAAGGCCCATATATGGTCTTACAAATTAAACACTCCCTATCTCACGCTCACCCAAATAGAGGTGCTGGAGCAAACAATTTATTCTCATTATTATTTTTATTTTTTTTATATTTTTGACTGTTAGTTTGGTACGAGTCATTGATCGGCCCAAAAAGGGGCATGACTCTCCCAACATGGGTTACTCCATGCATAATGTTCAACTTGCGACCTAAACTTTAAGGAAAAAAGTGCCGAGCCACCTATTCCTACCCATGTTGGTATTCTAGCTTTTTTTTTTCTTTTATAAGACAAAAAAAGTCACAATTTTAATAAGTTATTCTACTAATTCAATAGTCTAGGAAATAGGCTAGGTCACTTTATTGCATCTGAAGTGGATATAATACATGACCAAATAAGATGAATAATCATAACAGTTACTCATTAAAGAGATATATGGGTATCAACTCAAACTTCTTTGAATGACAACTAGCATGGTCAGAAGTCTTCACTCATAGAAGAATAAACTACAAATAGCTAAGAAACTTTTTTTTTTTTTTAATAGCAAGTAAGCCTAGCATAAACTCATATCATACATTATTCATACGAAAATCAAAAAAAAATTTTTTTTACTTGTTTTTTTGTTTTTTTAAGTATGAATAAATACTGCGGGAACTAAATACATGATGCACCCCCCACACTTAATTCATGCATTGTCCCTAATGCATGCTAATTAATAAAAGAAAAGAAGATGCTGAAAGCGAATTAAAAACTTTCTTGAAAAATGTTGAGTTGCCTTCCAACCAGCGCCTTTGTTTACAGTCGTTGGCTCGACGTCATGAAGTTCATAGATCCTCTAGTTGGATCTCCTCCACTAAGTATACCCGATCTCTTTACTTTCAAACACCTCAAACGTATGCTCCTTTTTGTTTTCAATCATGCGACCACTCCTTAATCTTATAAACTAAAACAAACTATAAAAATAAAATACTAGAGCTAAAACAAAATAATAAAAGTAGTAAAATTAAATAGAAGTAAACTAACGCTCTTATTTTCTTTCCCCGACAATGGTGCCAAAATTTGTAAAGTTTGTCATATAACTATAAATTTACCACTACTCTAGATATAAATAAGGATATAGCATAGGGGAGTAGGGATCGAATCCACGAGGAAAGATATAATTTATGCTAGTCTAAACCTATTTAATCAAACTTTTTATTATTTTATTACTAAATCAACTTAATTAAAACAAATAATTATGAATCTGAAAATTACTGTCTGATATCCTAGAATTATGAAAGTAAGATTATGGAAATAAGAACAAAAAATTAAAAGTTAATTTATTCTGAAATTATTAAAACAGAAAATTAATTACTATTTGAGATTTTTAATAGAAACAGAAAAAATACAAACCAAAAAAGTAATAACTAAATTAACAGAACATTATTTAAAATATTATTTAGTTAATCTGGACAGTGTTTTAAATATCTAATCATTCAGAAAATATTCCTAATTATTTTTCACAAAATTAAACAGAAAATAAACTGCAGAAATTAAACAATAGAAATCAAAACAGAAAATTAATAATCTAATTAACTGCTTTAAATGAATTACAACAATAATTATTAAAATTAACCATAAAATAGAAACTAATTTTCGAGACCTAGAATAAATTTTAAAACACAAAAATGAAATTTTAAAACAACTATTATGAATTTAACAAACAGAAAAATCTACACGGCAAAACTACGACAATACATAGAAATTAATTCTTAAAAATTAGCAAATCAATTCTAAAAATTAGAAAATTAAATTATAACAGATTTAAACACTTAATTAACCTAAAAACACTCTAACTTTCGAAAATAACCTGAAAGAGCTAATATTAATCTAATTTCTCATTAACCAATTAAAACTAACAAATCGAAAACAAAAATCAAGCCTGAAATTTTGAGGACACAAAACCTCAAAATCTAAAGACACTAATTATACTAAAATACTACTAAAAGACTAATATTTCTAGGGGTAAATGAAATTTTATATTAAAGCTTATAAATTTAAGAATTAAAATTGACAAACTAGAGAAATTAACTAAAATGCAACAAATAATTATCAAAGACGCAAAATTTATGAAAAATACTTAGCATAATCTATATCCACCATGCAAATTAATATTTATCATCAACGCACAAATCGATTTATCCATGAGTTAGACTGTAAAAGACACCTACCAGCGGATCTTTCCCATTTTTTCTTATATTATAGTTTATTTAGGTCCAGCTCTAATATAAACCCTACTAATTTTGACAACCCTAACACCAGCGCAAGAATTTAATCAAACTAGAGCAGTAAGTATTAGAAGAACATCATCTAACTCCTTGTAATCAATGTACTAGCAAATTGATTTAACAAAGATCTATAACAATTATCTAATTAAAAGATATAGGTTTGAGCCATCCATGATCAATTAGGTTGATACTAATGCCTAAAAGACTATAACTTTTACGTACTAAAGCCTTTTAAACTATCATATGATTTTGTATTAAACTAATTAGCATATGTTCTAATTAATCTAACGCGAATATCATAAACAATAAATACTAATCATTATAGAATCATGAATAAAAATCAACTAGACAATAAAGTATAAAACTTATTTCAAAATAATTAATTTAGCATGGTTTCAAATAGATTATACTAAGTATAAGAAAACTATTTACTCATATTAAAAATAAAATCCCAACAACTAACCAAAGATTTCATGTTTAATAATATAATGAGTTCTAATTACTTAAAGAAACACAAAAAAAAAAAACAAAAAGAAAGATAGTAATCTAGTGGGGGTTGAAGGCAGAAGTTGGCGTGAAGATGATGATGAAAATCAATGATGATGATGATGATTTACAATGATCGTGATGATGGTGAGGATGCTAGGTGTGAAGATTGGTGATGGTGCGTGGAATGATGATGGAGGTTGTGAGATGAAGATGTTGCGTGAGGGGTTAGGTGTGTGTGAGGGGAATGGCGTGAAGGATTTTTCTTTTATAATATTATTCTACTAGGGTTTGCCTCTTTGTACTCCTTCTCTTTCAAGTCTTCTAGTTCCTCTTCAATTAGTAGTAATAATTTTGTAATCCTAACCCAAATAAATCATTGTGGAAATAATATTTTTTCATAAATCATTATTTTTGGACCGACTTGATAACTTAGCGTGTAAAATCCAAACTTGAACGCCTTCTCTTCTCCTCTTTATTTTATCAACGCTTAACTTGAAAAATATATAAAATAAAGTAAATTAGACGAAATAATATAAATAATATAATCAAAATAATTATTAAAACAATACATGATTTATGACTTAACAGCGAGAAGGAGACTGGATACCGTAAGCCTCCTTTTCAGTTTCAATTAATTGTAAAACAAAAATCTGAATTTTAGTGCGATTTGTGTAGATTGTGCCAAGTGTGCGCACATATTAGGTATGATTGAACTAAGCATTGGAATTTCAAGGACGAAATTCTTTTAAGGGGGGAAGAATGTAAAATACTTGTGTCCTTTATTTTACGTTAAGCTGACTGTTTTGCTTTTTTGACGTTATAAAATCGTATTTTATAAACGATATAAGTTAAATTATTATTGATGTACTTGCGTGAACGATAATTTTGCTAAATAGAATATTATTGTCGCTATTATTATTATTATTATTATTATTATTATTATTATTATTATTATTAGTTTGAAAAATTTTCGATGATTTTAATAAGCGTTAATAAGAATTATGATCAGATACTAAATCGAGTAAAATCCCGAATACGATGAGATTGCCAACCTTCGAATTATTTTCGTTGTTTACTAAATTGAACCTTGATGTATTTGGGAACGAATAATCGACAAAAGATCGTATTATCGATTCGGGTTTAAAATACGGGATACGAAATTAGACTAGCGGTGTTAATTATTAAGCAAACTTGGAACCAAAAAAAAAAAAAAAAAAAGAAGCATAGGGGCATTTTCGTTAGAACGCACCCGACCCCCTTTTCTTCCTCCTCCCAGATGCGAGCCCTCCGACCTCCCATTCATCTCTCTCTCTCTCTCTCCGCAGTTCTTCTTCTTCCTCCTTCTCCTCCATACACGCGGCAAAAGCATCAAAATTCCAACAAGTTTTTGCCTCACCCAGCACCAAATTCCTCAAATTTCAGCCTCCCCTAGAAGCTAACAAACCTTTGGTGCTAAATCTGGGCAAATTAGAAATTACCCAGCACATTTTCGGTTGAATTGGGCGTCGATTCGAGCTCCAAACACTTGTTAAAGCTTAGTCATGCAACCTTGTTTCTAGCTACTTTAAATCTTCTACAAATTGGGTGTGAATTCGCTACACCAAACACCCATCACAACCTCAAGTCAGTGAGTGAGATTCCAATCAAATTTGGCGTACGAATTGTGTGGGTTAGGCATGGTTTGGGGTTTGTTCGTGTGGTCGGTGAGCAAGGAGTCGAAGATTGGAGTTTTCAAGCACCTAAAGTCGAGCCCAAAGCCCTTTTAACGAGCCTCTAGCACGGAATCGAGGTGGGATTTCTCTTCCTCCTAATGATTACTAATTTCAACGAATTTGACTGATTTTAGTTAGCTCATGTTGAATTTGAGTTAATTATCAGTAATTGGAGGAATTCGAACTGAAATTAGGTAACTATGATGATGATGCTGATTTGGGACTCTTGCATGTGGAGTTGATGCGTAGCTTACTAATTGATCAATTTGAAGAATTGTGAAACAAGAAAAATTATGTCTTAAAATTGCTGTTAAATCAATTTTAGCATGCCTAAATTTTGTTTTGCAGGTTGCATGTGAATGCTATACCATAGGATGCTAACTGGGCGATTGAAGAAATTATAGAGCAAACTGAATTATGCCTAAATATTATTGCTAGATCAGTTTGGATATGTTAATATTCTACTTGTGGTAATTACATAAAAATGCTACGCTTATGGATGTTGGTTTGTGAATTAAACGATTGAATTATTGCAATACTGGCCCGCGTTTGGTAGTTGGATGGTTTGACGTGAAACTAATGAGTGATTCGAGGTTTTTATGGTTAGTGCTGTGTGAGGAGGGAGCTTGGGTTTGATATTAATTGCAATCTTGTGGATTGCAAGGTATATGGAATATTAAGTAGATTCTGCTAAAATTATTCCGGCGAAATGTTACGAATGTGCTACTTGTGAACCCCTTCCCTCTTGAAATTATTAAATGACGCTATGTGATTGATTTGTGAACTTATGAATCTTTAAAAAGGGTCGTTAAAAGCTTGCTTTCACAATTTCAAATGTTTCTAAATGTTCACCAGTTGCCTATTAGTTTGTTAAGACGTTTGTAGCCTAAAAAGATCTTAAATCGTCGAACTACTCAGTAGATGACCCAACTGAATAGTCGATAGGTCTAGGAAATTAAAATGCAAACTAGTAGTAAATTCGAAAATGTTTTAAGGATTTGGTTTGTTTATATCTCCTTCTTTGAGTTTAAAAAGGATTTAAACGAACCGAAAATGGGCAACTGAAGGTGTTAATTGCGAAATTTGGTTTGAATTATATATTAGCTAATTACTTTGAGTTTCGAATTGCGAATTAGCAAACTCATTATGATTTTAAGAAGCTTTTTATGTTGAAAATGAAAAGATCCATAAACCATTAGTAGGGTTATGGGCTATTTTGCTAGCGAAGCATGATTTTAATGAAGTAAGAAACTATTAAAGAGAAATGAATCGTGATTCACTTGAAGGTGGAACTTATTGTGTGTGACAGTGACTTCTTTTAACCTATGAGGGTTTAATATGATTTTAATGGCTAAGATTAGTGCTTGAGTTGAGAAATGATTAGGGGAACCCTATCGCCTATGGAGATAGACCTAGAAATCGAAACCCTATAAGACTTTGGCGAGAGTAACGGTCCAATTTATGTTATTTCCTGGGGATAATTGATGCGTGAGTGACGGCCTCATATAGGGCAAGTGACGATCTCCCCTAATTAGCACATTATGAGATCTTATGCCTGAAAAGAGAAGATATTTTCCTGATAAATGACATAATGATTTGATTTATGGCCAACGTGGGTATTCCAGGAATTTTAAAGAGAATATGAGCCTTATTGAGGCTAATGTGATTTGTAAACTATTCTTTGAATATAACATGAGTCATTACATTTTCAAAATGCATATTTGAAAGCGTATTACCTTATCCTTGTGGTTTGCTTGCTTATGTGCCTACATGTTTGATTGTTAAAGAAGTCTAGCTATTAAGGGACTAGAAGCGAGCTTGAGTGACTAGTATGAAGCTCAAGGGTGATGATTCTTCTTTGGGGACAACGATTGCCTAATATGATAGTAATATACAAATGTTGTGTGATGGCTACCTATCATTATTGCCTGCAAATGGTTTTGGTTTTTAGAGAGTTGAGAAATACTCACTGAGTGTGTGGAAGCTCATCTCATCTCTATTCCCCTTTTTCCCAAGTTTTTGATGTGACAGGTGGAAGTTGATTTACATATGCCAAGTTTGAATATCCCCTTACTTAGAAAGGTGTCATTGTGCACATATAGAAGTAGACTTATGAGTTAAACGAAGTAATATAATGTATTCCTAGAGTTTTAAATGTACGCAGACAAAGTACTCTAGTTCATGTAATGCATATTGCTTATAAGTTGCTTTGTATGGCCATGTGAGCCCACCATCTGATTAGCCAGTTGTCTTTTTAGCTGAAGTTAGTTGTATTTTGGGATGTAAGCCCCAGTACTCCGGATGTGTTGTCCGTTAAGTTGTATCTTTTATTTACCTTATTTATTATTGAACTTGATTATTTGGTATACTCCGAGTGAGTGGCCTGTAGAGTTGTCAACTCCGGTGTGTAGCTGTTGAGCTTATTTCGGTATTCTTGTATACTTGTACTCAATGCAGGGATTTCATGCAAGGCTTTAAGCTTAGGAAATGGTCAATTTTTAGGTGAAATTCTATCTATTTTTCCCTAGAATTTAAGTAGGAATTCAGAAATCGTTAATACTCCTAACCCTAGGGATTGGGGTGGTACTTATTGTTTCGAAGTTGTAGAGTTCTTCATCAGTTTGGTTATGCCCTACTTCCAATATCGAACCTTCGCTGGTAATAGTAGCACACCGGGTGTTGCCTTCGATGGTTACCACTTCTTGATCTATCAACATTTTTATTTTCTGATACAATGTGGAAGGGACTGCTTGATGCACATGCGGCCATAGGCATCCTAAGTGTAGATTAAAAGTGGCTGGGATATCTAGCACTTGAAATTCTATATTCTTCTCAATGGGACCCACATGGATGGGAAGGAGAATAGTGCCTAGGACCAGCCTCTTTGAGCTACCATATGCTCAAAGATGTGTCGAAGGAGCTGAAAGCTGGCTTTCCTTGATTCCTAATCTCCTTGTAGTCCTCCAGGGACAGACATTCACAGCTAATCGGTTATCCACCAGAGAGGAGGGTACAAGCTTATGAAGGAAAGCCATAGTTAAATACAAGGTTTTATTATGCGTTGTGTCTCATAGTGGAAGATCTTTGCTGTTAAAGGTTATACTGCTTTACCAGCAGTGATTGAGGCTATCATCTCTTCAGGTGTCGTGTTAAGTGACAAATCTATCTTATTTAGCTCTTCAATTAAGAGCCACCTTTGCTTTTGTGAAGCCACTATAAGCTGTCAAATTGTTAGATCAGCTTTAACCTTCTTCAGCTATTTTAGCACAAGGTTATTGTAAAACCCCGAAAAATCAAATTGGGAGACCTGGTGATGTGGACCAACCCTCGCAATCCAAGTCCTTATAAATATTTTTCGCTATGCATTGTCTTTTAAAACCTTATTTCAACAATGAAAATATATGTATATATATATATATATATATATATATATATATATATATATATATAGATTTATTTTCCATCCGCGTTATCTTGTTCCTTTCCTTTGATTTAAATAATTGCATATTTTGTCTCACAACTCAACTAATTACCTTTCCAATTATTTTCCTCCTAGCTATCTTTATTTTAAAATTTAAATTTTTTCCCCCAAATCAAACCCTAGAATTTGTCCTTAATTTCCTTCTTTTTCCCTCTTATTTTCTTTCCTTTTTTTTTCTTCTTCTCTTTCCTTTCTTTTTTCCTTTCCTTTTTTTCCTTTCCTTTTCTTTTTCCCCTCCTCTAACCGTGAAACCCCCCCTTTGCTTTAAAACCCTAGCATGAAAACACACCCCCCTTAGTATACTTCTCTCTCTTGCTCTTCTTTACTCTCTCTCTCTCTCTCTCTCTCTCTCTCTCGTCTCAGCCACGCCGGCCACTACCCCGGCCATCGACACTCCACCACCACCGCCACCGCCACCACCTCCCTCTCCTCTCCCTTGGTAAGAAACACGTGATGAATGGGTGCAACCTTAGTCCCGTGTTCTTCTTTGCACCCAAAACTGCACTTATTATTTTTTTTGTGTGATTTTGTTTTGAAACTCAAGGCATTGGTTTTAAAGAGAGCTTTGCTTAATTTTCAGATTCGAACCTCAAAAACGGAGGCGATTTCATTACTATGTTTTCGGGTTTACATCAAGGTAAGTGGATGATGATATTTTTTTTGTGTTCTTAACATGAATTTTAACATCTTTCATGACTAGGATAACTTGGGGTGGGATTAATATAGTCCGAATTTATGAATAATAGGTCACGGGTATAAGGAATGTGGATGAGAACCTGCCACAGTGAAAGATAGATAAATACACGTGAATTTAAAAATTTTCTTCCATTGATACTCTATCCTAGAAATCATCGAACTTGTAGGGTAGATACCCCAAGGTGTTCTCTGTGCTATGCCTTTGGAATCACTGGATTTTGACTTGTGTAGAAGAAGTTATGGTCCCAGAGACTATCAAAACGGGGATAGTCAAGGACAGTTTGCGTGTTTTAGGATTTTTAGCCAAGATATTGAGTATATTAGCAAAAACACAAAACAAAAAATTGTGTAGGACAAGCTCCTCTTTCTGTAATGGGTAAGAAATCGATTTTTCGATGTCGCGTGTGCACATTATCGGACTAGAAATTCGGGTTAGAAAATCTGGGCCGAGCCTGCTGGGCTGGAAGGTGGGCTGCAGTTATGGTCACTTTGCAAATTCACCTAGGGTGAGTCAATGAACCAAAAATCACCAAATTATTAGAGTGGATACCTCTGGCAGTCTTACATGATCTCGTTTTAGAATTGGGCCGATTGAGATAGTGTGGCCCAAGTTATAACCAATTTGCCTTGGACTGTCCAGACCAAGATAGTCAGTGATACCCCTAAAGCAAGTAAGAGAATGACCTACCTAGGGATAGAACCGGGAGAAACCCCGAGCATGACAAGGGTAGGGGACGACTCAAAGTTTCTGAATTGGGCTAGAAGTTTTAAATTAGACATCAGGACTAGAAGTTAGGGTCTCTAGAAGGGGGCCCAGATTCTAGCCAATCTAAACCCAAGAGTGGGCTTGGATGGGGACCCTAAAAGCATGGGTAAATTCTTATAAAATATTGGAAGTAAGAAAAAGACTAGGGGGTAATTTATTTGAGTTAGACTGAGTATGGGCCATGTGTTGGCCCAGGTGCAGAGCAGTAAGTTCAGAATAGTAACCAAGCCCGTAACGTGTATGGTACCCAGGTAACAATCATGCCCTAACCCTTCCCCATGTTGATTGCAACTGTGTGTGCATTGAACATGGTAAGAACTATCCTATTTACTGATATAGAGGAATAATAGCATGAGTTAACTGAATGGAACTATGTGGCAGAACCTGTATGACATGATATGCTATGTAATTGAGACTTTATTATGTTTTGCCAAAGATGCATGTTTTACTACTGCAAGTTAGTCATTGGGGGAAGTGGCTGGGAATGAATGAGCTCATTTATACTAAGTCGGTCTCTAATAAGAAGATATAAAATTAATAACTGTAAAGCTAGAGTTTGCTGAAATTTAATCTGACTATGCTGAATTGAAGGCCATTAGCCTTCCCCGAGAAACTAGTGCATGCATGTGAGCGGCCACGTGCTCTGCTGAGACGTGGGCCAGGTTAGCAATAACCATCCCTATTGGTGGTAGGCCTGGAAAGGGTTAAGTGGTAACCGCCTAAGTAGCGGTAGGTCAGGAACTAGTTAAGCGGCTGCGCTAAACTGAAACATAGGCCATGAGACCCAGGGGAGTCGCTCACCTAAAATCGGACTGTTGTGTTTGGACCATAAACTATAAACTTACATCTTTGAAAATGTGTAACTATGGAAAGCTATGTTAATGAGAAATGTGTCTTGGAACTCTTGTTGTTTTCCCCTACCCTATTAAAATATTTTCAAAATGAATTTGTGTATGTAGTTGACTGCTAGGGATGACTACTTGCTGACTTTATCTCACTTTTATAAAATATTTTGTTTTCAGGTGACTTAGTCGTGCATGGGGCTAGGGAACTGAAAGTAGAGCGAGACTCGAACGCGTGAGTCAAATGGAGGGAAACTTAGTTGTTAGGGACAAAGTTATTATGAACATTGGTTTGAATTAGTGGTTGTTATAAAAATTTGAACAATGTGGGGATTGAAATGTTATTACAAATTTTGTATTAATCGTTATTTGATATCTAGCCTGGTATTTCCAAGAAGGAAATATTACGGTAACACCCCAAGTAGGTTTCGTTGCCACATAGGATTAAGATTAGTTAACAAGAACTAAAATTTGAGTTTCGGGGCGTCATAGAGTGGTATCAGAGCTCAGGTTAACTAACCTAAAGGCTCGCCTAAAAGACTATAAAGTTAAGGACTAAATCTGGTAGACTTAAGGACCATACGGAGAGTGAGTGTAGTACGGTGTAGGGCTGCATACATATGCATATAGTACTAAATGAATGCATGACTGTGGGTTGGATGCATATCTTATGTGTATTTACTTTGTATAGGAATGGAGGGTACCAGCACTGTGGTTGTGCAGGAGGTCCTTGTCTGCATGACCGGTTAGCTAAGGAGCCACGGAAGAATGTGTGGTGCCACATACGACATGTGAGGTGGGTATTAGCTAGATACCTGGATGATAAGCTCACTAGCTGCTTGGCAATTAAGAATAATCAAGTGGTCTTCTTATCGCTGACCCTGAAGGGGGACCCTGAGTAACGCTATCGAGTTGATGAGCTGCACCCCCGGGCTTGTGATCCCCACCCGTGCGAAAGGTGTTGTTGGTGTGACTGGGAGCCCATGGAGATGGAGATAGATGACCTAATAGACTACTTGAGACTGGAGGGACCCTACGACTTGGAGCGTATTCCTACAGCTAGTGAGGAGGATGTCTCACCCTTTGGGAGATGAGCTTATGGATGAGGAGGGAGACTCCAAGGAAGAAGGAGATGACCCTACTGAGGCAGGACCAATAGAGGAGGCGGACCCTGGTGAGAGGGAACCCATGGAGGAGGAGGATCTCAAGGAGGACCCAGAGGAGGACCCTGAGGAAGAACCTAGTGAAAGGGAACCCATGGAGGAAGAAGATCCCGAGGAGAGCCCTGAGGAGGACCCGAGCGAGGAGAACCAATAGAGGAGGAAGATCCCAAGGAGGACCCCGAGGAAGATTCCGAGGTGAGTGAGGGACAGCTGATGGAAAGTGAAGACCTCAAGGAAGACTCGAGTGAGTGCGAGACAGAGCAGATCGAGGGAGAGAGTCCCGGGGAGACCATGAAGAGGAAAGGGGGGAGTGCATTTTGCAGGATGACCAAACTGGGGGACCCGAGAGCTTGGGAGTAGATATAGATTTTGATTCTGCGGAGACGAGGGGCGAGTTTGTGATTGGGACGGCTTGCTGGAAGCGAGGCAGATGTGGTTGGATGTGTAGGGGTACTGGTCCACTGGATGCCCCCGACCAGTAGCAGCTCATAGTAGTTAGAAGGCTTATGGTTCTTTCTTGTTTCATTAGCGCAGTGTTGTTAGTTGTCTTTCTGATTCTATCATCAAACCACTATGGCTAATAAAGTTATAAACTATGATGTAATGAAAAATACTAGTGTGGAACACTTATGATGTTGGAATTTTTTTTTATGCAATAAAATTTCCTCGAATTAGCTTAATGTCAGCGTTTTCTGTTATGAAAGATGTGAAATATGTGGACATGATGTCTGTATGATGTGAACTGCATAAGTACGTGATGTATTGATTGTACTACATGGATGTGGCGAAATACTGAGATCAAATGACTGTCAAATGTTATCTGATGCACTCGTATGTATTGTATTATTGAACCCCGATAGCAAGTAGGAAATGAACTATTAGGAAGGGAACTAAACCTAGCTTATTTCCCGAATAGGATGGCAGGAAATAACAACGAATCTTAAACAGGATCTCACCACGTTGCGAGAGCCCCTGGGAATCAGGAGGTTAACATGTCCGCCCTCCGGGAACGGTTGGAGGCCCTGCGTCCTAGGAGTGGGAATGGGTCTCACAACTAGATGGACGAGACCAATACGCCCATTAGAGCTAAACTCACCAACTTATTGCTATTGGAGATGCTACAGAAACAAGGAGAGCAGCTGCGACTCCAGAACGAGCAGCTGCAGAGGCTAATGGAGGCTCGGGAAAAAGGGTCGAGGAGGATAACTCCTATATGTTTAAGAGATTCGCGAGCCATCACCCACACACCTACGATGGCACTCCTAACCCTAAGACTTTTGAGAACTGGATTAGGGGAATGGAGAAACTATTCGACGCACTCCAATGCCCTGAGGAGTGAAAGCTGGGTTTCGCTGTGTTCTATTTGAAGGACAAGGCTGACTTATGGTGGGCTACGATGAGGGAGAGACAGTACGAACCCGGATTTGGTTGGAACAAGTTCAAGGAAATGATCAAGGATCATTTTCACCCTATCTCGCTCCAAAAGGCCAAGCAGGGCGAGTTCATACAACTACAACAGGGGAACATGAGCATACTCGAGTACGCCTCCAAATTCATAGAGCTCTCATGATTTATCCCAGCCTTCGTAGCTGACGAAAGGCTGAAGAAGAACCTGTTCGAGGCCGGACTGAACCCCACCATCAAAGAGAGGATGTCAGTACGTCAGTACATTTCCTATGTTGACCTATATGACACTGCGGTCAACGTAAAGAGGGCGATGAAAGAGCGAAGTAACTATTTCAATGAGCAGCGGGGAACCAAGAGGAAGGGGGATAATCGGGGCAGCTTCCAACCACAAGAGCAATATCGTCGACCTACTGGGAATCAGTACTCGAGCGGTATTAATCGGGGAGGCCAGCACCCTAATACACTGCCAAAGGTAACCTGCAACGCTTATGGGAAGCTGGGCCACTATGCCAGAGAATGCCGCTTGGTGAAGAGGTATTTTCGTTGTGGAAGCCCTCAGCATCAGGTTCGAGACTGCCCACTTCCTCCACCTCCTACTGGACAAGGGCAAGGCCAGGGTCAAGGGCAAGGGTAGTGACCCCAACAACCATATCAGAATAGGGGAGGGCAGGCGGCCTACCCCAATCAGTAGAACCGAGCACCTCAGCAAACTCAAGCCCGACCACCCAACCAACCGCCCTAGAACAATAGGGGCAAAGTCTATGTGATGCGAAAGGAGAAAGCAGAGGATGCTCCTAACATTGTGACGGGTACTTTCTCTCTCTTAACTCAGCCGGTAGATGTTTTGTTTTATTCGGGTGCTACACACTCCTTTATTTCTGCTAAGCTGGTTGGGACATTAGTGCTAATCCCCACCCGTAAATCTCCATCGCTATCTAAGACTCTCCCTGATGGGAAGACTGTGACGTGTCAGGAACTATACGAGGGTTGCCCTATTAGAATGTGTGAATGTGAGTTCCTAGTAGACCTATATAGGTTTGAGTTAACTGATTTTGGGATTATCTTGGGAATGAACTGGTTAGCTAAGCATCAGGCTCAGATAGATTTCCCAAGATGAAAAATCACCTTGAAGGGGCCCAATAGGGAGAAGGTAGTGCATAGGGGCCAAAGACCGAGAATGGGAGTGAAATTGGTGTCGGTGATGAAAGATCGAAAGTTATTAGGCAAAGGATGCGAGGGATTCTTGTGTCACGTAGTGAAAACCGAGGGTGTGGAATCCTCCTTGGAGGACATCCTGGTGGTGAAGAAATTTCCAGATGTGTTTCTCGATGAAATTCCCGGCATGCCACCCCTTAGAGAGGTAGAGTTTTGTATCGACCTGATCCCTGGAGCCACACCTATTTCTAAGGCACCTTATTGAATGGCCCTGACAGAATTAAAGGAATTAAAGACATAGTTGGAGGAACTCTTGAAGAAAGGGTATATCCGGCCTAATACATCCCCGTCGGGAGCTCGGGTTTTATTTGTGAAGAAGAAGGCACCATTCGGTTTCATAACCGGGTGTGTGTGCCAGCCGTAGATGCACTCAAGAAGAAAATCTTAGGCGAAGGTCAAAACACTCCACACTCGATACACCCTGGGGGAAATAAGTTGTATAAGGATCTAAAGCAAGCATTCTGATGGAGCAACATGAAACAGGAAGTGGTCGATTACGTGGCAAAGTGCCTAACCTATCAAAGGGTGAAGATAGAGCATCAACGACCAGCCGGACTCTTGTAACCTCTGGAAGTTCCTGAGTGGAAATGAGACTCGGTAGCCATGGATTTCGTGGTGGGTCTACCTTTGACTCAGCAGAAGAATAACGCAATCTGGGTTATCGTGGATATGCTCACAAAAATAGTGTACTTCATAGCCATGAAAAATACTTAGACCCTGGACCAATTAGCTCGAGCATACCTCGAGGAGATAGTACGGCTACATGGGGTACCTAGCTCTATCGTATTAGATCGGGACACCGGGTTTCAGTCGGATTTCTGACAGAAACTCCAGGAAGCATTTGGGACGTTGCTGCATTTTAGTACTGCGTTCTATCCTGCTACGGACGGACAGACAGAACGCACTATTCAAACATTAGAAGATATGCTAAGGGCTTGTGCGTTGGACTTTAAAAGTGCATGGGACGAGCAGCTGGCACTGATCGAATTCTCTTACAGTAATAGCTACCACGTGAGTATTGGCATGGCCCCGTACAAAGCAGTGCACAGGAGGAAGTGCAGAACGCCTGTTCTGTTGGCAGGAGATTGATGAAGCTTTGACTATTGGGTCAGAGTTTATCTAAGCCATCAAGGATAAAATAAGGGTAATCCAAGAATGAATGAGAGTCGCCCAGAGCCACCAGAAGACCTACGCCGACCGGAGGCGTAAGCCCCTTGAGTTTCAAGTAGGAGATCAAGTATTCCTCCGAGTTTCCCCGACAAAGGGAATCACACAATTTGGGATGGCAGGAAAGCTCAACCCAAGCTACATCAGGCTGTATCCAGTCATACAGAGAGTTGGGGAAGTAGCTTATCGACTGAAGTTACCACCAGAACTTCCAAGAGTACATAATGTGTTTCATGTGTCACAATTATGGAAATATATCTCAGATCCCTCACATATAATCGAGCCTGATCTTATACAACTCCAAGAAGACATATTGTATGAGGAACAGCTTGTGCAGATCCTAGATCGGTGGGAAAAGCACCTCCGTAGGAAGACAGTGCCCCTGGTGAAGGTCCTTTGGTCCAATCATGACCACTTGGGAGTCAGAGCAGGAAATGCGAGACAAATACCCTCACTTGTTCCTATAACCAGGCGCGTATAAGTTTTGGGGACGAAACTTTCTTAAGCGGGGTAGTATGTAAAACCCCGGAAAATCAAATTGGGAGACTTAGTGACGTGAACCAACCCTCGTAATCCAAGTCGTTATAAATATTTTTCGCTACGCATTGTTCCTTTCCTTTGATTTAAATAATTGCATATTTTGTCTCACAACTCAACTAATTACCTTTCCAATTATTTTCCTCTTAGCTATCTTTATTTTGAAATTTAAATGTTTTCCCCCAAATCAAACCTTAGAATTTGTGCTTAATTTCCTTCTTTTCCCCTCTTATTTTCTTTCCTTTTTTTCTTCTTCTCTTTCCTTTCTTTTTTCCTTTTTTTTCTTTTCTCTTCCTTTTCCCCTCCCCTAACCATGAAACCCCCTCCTTTGCTCTAAAACCCTAGCGCGAAAACACCCCCTTAGTATGCTTCTCTCTCTTCCTCTTCTGTCTCTCTCTCTCTTGTCTCAGCCACGCTAGCCACCACCCCCTCCACCAGCACTCCACTGCCACCACCTCCCTCTCCCCTCCCTTGGTAAGAAGCACGTGATGAATGGGTGCAACCTCAGTCCCGTGCTCTTTTTTACACCCAAAACTTTAGCACTTATTATTTTCTTTGTGTGATTTTATTTTGAAATTCAAGGCATTGGTTTAAAAAGCGCTTTGCATGATTTTCATATTCGAACGTCAAAAAGGGAGATGATTTCATTACTACTTTTTCGGGTTTACATCAAGGTAAGTGCATGGTGGTTTTTTTTTTTTTTTTTTTTTTTTTTTTTTTTTTTTTAACATGAATTTTAACATCTTTTGTGACTTGGATGACTTGGGGTGGAATTAACGTAGTCAGAATTCATGGATAACGGATCACGGGCATGAGGAATGTGGATGTTAGGTAAAAAGATCGGATTTTGGAATGAGGCTTGATGAGAACCTGCCACTATGAAAGATAAATAAATACACGTGACTTTAAAAATTTGCTACCATTGATGCTCTATCTTAAAAATCATCAAATTTGTAGGGTAGATAGTCCAAGGTGTCCTCTATAGTACGTCTTTAGAATCACGAGATTTTGACTTGTGTAGAGGAAGTTATGGTCCATTTACTAGAGACTGTTAAAACTAGGATAGTCAAGGATAGTTTACGTGTGTTAGGGTTTTTGGCCTAGATATTGAGTAAATTAGCGAAAATACAAAACATAAACGTTGTAGAGAACAAGGTCTTCTTTCTGGAATAGCCAAGAAATCAATTTTTGGATGTCAAGTATGCATGTTATGGGACTAGGAATTCAGGCTAGGAAATCTGGGCCGAGCCTACTGGGCTGGAAGGTGGGCTGCAGTTATGATCACTTTGAAACTTCACCTAGCGTGAGTCGATGAACCAAAAATGACCAACTTTTTAGAGTGGATACAACTCGATGTCTCTCACAACCCCATTTTGGATTTGGGCTAATTGGGGTAGTGTGGCCCAAGTTATAACCAATTTACCTTGGATTGTCCAGACCAAGACAGTCAATGATACTCCTAAAACAAGTGAGAAAATGACCTATCTCAAGATAGAACCGGGAGAAACCCCGAACATGACAAGGGTAGGGCATGACTCAAAGTTTCTGAATTGGGCTAAATGTTTTAAATTGGACATCGGGACTAGAGGCTAGGGCCTCCAGAATAGGGCCTTGATTCTGGCCAATCTGAACCCTAGAGTGGGCTTGGATGGGGGCCCTAAAAGCATGGGTAAATTCTTATAAAATTATTGGAAGTAAGAAAAAGACTAGGGGCTAATTTATTTGAGTTAGATTGAGTATGGGCTATGTGTTGGCTCAGGTCCAGAGCAGTAAGTTTAGAATAGTAACCGAGCCCGTAACTTGTATGGTACCCAGGTAACAATCATGCCCTAACCCTTCCCCGCGTTGATTGCAACTATGTGTGCATCGAACATGGTAAGAACTATCCCGTTTACTGATATAAAGGAATAATAGCATGAGTTAACTGAATGGAACTGCGTGGCAGAACCTGCATGACATGACATGCTATGTAATCTAGACTTTATTATGTTTTGCTAAAGATGCATGTTTTACTACTGTGGGTTAGTCACTGGGGGAAGTGGCTGGGAATGAATGAGCTCATTTTTGCTAAGTCGGTCTCTAATAAAGAGATATGAAATTAATAACTGTAAAGGCTAAGTTTGATGAGATTTAATCTGACTATGCTGAATTGAAGGCCATTAGCCTTCCCCGGGAAACTAGTGCATGTATGTAAGCGGCCACGTGCTCTGCTGAGATGTGAGCCAGGTTAGCGATAACCATCTCTGTTGGTGATAGGCCAGGAAAGGGTTAAGCGGCAACCGCCTGAATAGAGGTAGGTCAGGAATGAGTTAAGCGGCTGCACTGAACTGAAACATAGGCCATGAGACCTGGGAGGTCGCTCACCTAAAATCGGACTGTTGTGTTTAGCCCTTAAACTATGAACTTACATCTCTGAGAACTGGTAACCATGGAAAGCTATGTTAATGAGAAATGTGTCTTGGAAGTCTTGTTGTTTTCCCCTACCCCACTAAAATATTTTCAAAATGAATTTGTGTATATAGTTGACTGTTAGAGGTGATCGCTTACTGAGTTTATCTCACTTTTATAAAATGTTTTATTTTCAGGTGACTTAGTTGTGCATGGGGCTGGGGAGCTGAAAGTAGAGCGACACTCAAATGTGTGAGTTGAAGAAGACGGAAACTTAGTTGTTAGGGACAAAGTTATTATGAACATTGGTTTGAATTAGTGGTTGTTATGAAAGTTTGAACAATGTGGGGATTGAAACATTATTATAAATTTTGTATTAATCATTATTTGATATCCAGCCTGGTATTTTCAAGAAGGAAATACGGTGGTAACACCCCAAGTAGGTTTTGCTGCCACATAGGATTAAGATTAGTAAACAAGAACTGAAATTAGAGTTTCAGGGTGTTACAGTTATCCTGTTTTATCTCTATACCATATTCTTTTCCCAAGGCCTTCTCTGGGCCGTCTTGGGCTTGATATCGCGTAGAATTTATGAGATGCTAAACCTGGCCTTTATCTTCTTCTAGAGAGTTTTCCTTCTCATCTTCTCCCCAGAAGTCTTCATCACCCTCCTCATTGAGCCAGAACCCTTCTTGTTTTTCATCCACATTGTCCTTGTCGCTTTCCTATAGGCCACATACATTTGAGTATTGCATTAGGAGATATACCTTAGGCTTTGGTTCACTAACATTTGCATATATCTTGAAGGGGTCCCCGTAATTCTTGTGATTAGTGCTAATAGTAAAATTGCTTTCTGGGTCTCCAGGTGGATTCTTGTTGTTGCTAGGCTTCTAATTAGCCTTAGGCAAAGGTAGTTGCCCAACTTGAGCATTTGCTTCAACCTGTTCTTTAAGGTCCAACAATCCTCATTGTCTTAGCCCCTGGCCCGATGACACTTGCAGTACTTAGTGGAGTCGAAGTTCTTTCTCTGCCTTGTTCCTTCAGTCTCTTGTCTAATTTTATGGAGATCAATCGTCACATTACCTAGCCACATTCTAAGGCCTAGGCGTAAGTGGTTCTGATGGGGGTGTACTCTATATAGTGATTTATCGCAAGCACCTCTTTATTGGGTGACCACTAGCTTTCCTTTCTTTGTTCTGGTAGGTGCTTTTCTATTGAGTTTTAGCCAATGATTACCGAGCTAACTCCTCTTCTATTAACATCCCTACATTCCACAGTACGGAGAAATTTTCAAAGGGAGTAAATCACACGTGTTGCTTGTACATGGCCTGTAAGTTCCGAATGACTAATTTCACCTTATCGGCTTTTGAGGGTCTATCCACCATATGGGTGGCCTTTGCCCTCTATCTAGTAAGATAGTTGGAGAATCCTTCTCTTTCCTCCTATTTAATAAGTTCTAAGTCCCTAAGAATGATTGGAAGGTCAGTATTGTATGAATACTAACGTGGCAACTCTCTACATAAATCTTCCTAATTCTTAACCTTTCATGGGTCCATATCATCGTACCACCTCATGACATCTTTATCGAAAGTCCAGGGAAATATGAGGTGAAATATGTCTTCGTCAATGCCTTTCAAAGTCATGGCACCGACAAAGTGTCTCCCATGATAATTAGGGTTTTCAGTTCCATGGAATTTTACATCTAGCGTAGTGAACTTAGAAGGCTGCTTCCCTTTTAGGATAGTGATGAATTTGACATAATTAATGATGCAATTGTTAAACATAGAGGATTCTTTCTGTAATTATTCTATACAATCTACCTATGAATCCACAGGAGGAGTGGTTTTCTCTCTTCTTTCTTTTTTACAGTTTCCAGGTTTTCCCCCTCATCTTTCCCGTCTTCCTCATCATTAGCTCCTTTGCCATGAGGTTCTTTGTTGCAGTCCTAGAGTGCAACAGCCATTGTTTCTATCCTTTCGTCACTTTCATCCATCCTAGCCTGCATCTTTTCTAGCATCTTCAAAATTTGAGTTATCTCATTACTATTCCCAACCATTGGAATCGTTTTTGTGTCATACTTGGAGTTGGACTTTGTTCTTGACCCAGTAAGTGGGGTTTCTCTAATTTCTCTCATGATAGAAGTCTCCTGGTTTTTGGACTTCATTCATACACTTCCTTTTTTTTCCCCTTATCTTAGTTGAGAATATAGAGTGCTCAGCATTAGCCCGTATGGGCGCTTTTATAAATGACCCTACATAAACCATGCTAACTTATAGACCTAACTCTAAGAGTGAGAGTCCAGAATTCAATTTCATGCCATGAATACGGATCGTAAAGGATAGAGGCCTATCTTAACTAGCTAATTGGATCCCGGCCGGGTTCTAACCAGGCTCGAATTTTACCCCTTTTTTATTCCGACTCTCTGCTAGACTTTTATGCATGCAAACTGATAGATTTTGACAGATCCCGACTAGGTTCTGGGCTTTGCACAGAGTCTATTTTACTCTAGATACAAACTACAAATTCCTTATTTTGTTTTTGATAATCCCTGCGAGGATACTTTTTTTTTTTTTTTTGGCCAAAACTAGTTTTTCTAGACTGGAGTTAGAACCTTTCAAATTCCGAATCAAGAGTCTTATTAAGATTTAATTAGCCTAAAAACTGTTTTGGCTCCTAATCCATTCCTATGATTCTTTTTTGTTAAACCAAAACTAGTGCTCCAAATTGGAGTTAGAACCTTTCGGATTCTAGATCAAGAGTCTTGTTAGGACTCAATTGGCCCAGAAATCATTTTGGTTTTTAAACCAATTCCTAGACTCAATTTTTCCTAATTTGGGCTCTTCTAAGACTCAAAATATCAATGCATAGTCCTTTGGGTTAAAGAAGTTAAATCATACAAGGACACATTGCCTCCAAAACACGTGAGTTCCAACCTAAACAAGAGGACTATATTACAGGGGTTTCAAGTCAGGTTTAGAACAGCCCTCTCATAGGTCAACGCTTCAGATGCTATCCATAGGGTGCATGGCATGAATGAAACGTTTTGGTTGGTTTCGCAAGTCGTAGGAACTGAAAAAGTATGTCATGAGTGGGTGAAGCAACTGTCTGCTCAGTTGGAAGTCTAAATAGACCTATTGAGTGACTAGCTACTTTCCTGAGTTGTGTGGATGGTAAGGGATCCTAGATTCGACCTAGACTTATCACAACTAATCCAAAGTAGAGGGTCTTGGTCCAATCAAATGAGACCCGAAGGGTCTTCCTCTGGGTCTAAGGAATGTGGATCGTGTCTAGGTTTGGGTCTAAAAAATCATACCCATACCCAAACTGAGACTGATTTAACACCTATTAATTTTTTTTGGAAAAATTGTGGCAAAGGCACTTGGCTAACGTAACTCTAATCTAGTAAACTCTGAAGCCACTTTGTTTTCGGTCGATTGTAGAAGAAGAACTGTTTTGTCATGTTCATTTAAAATTTAATATACTGTACCTTTGTAGTTTACATTAAAATATTATTTTTAGTGTGTAAGATGTAAGTAAGAACACTTAACTGAGGAATATGTCCCTAGAATGCTTTTATATTAAATATTATGCCTCTTAAATTTATTATTTGTCTTTAGAATGTGGCAATTCACGTTGGGATGTGGGAAAAGTAATTTTTAATATGAAAAACAGTTAGAACCCACTTAGGACCCTTGGACCCGCTAGATGGGTATGGGTCTAGGTGGACGCAATCCAACCCGACCCATTGTCATCCCCATCGAGGGGTAGAATCAGGGTTTCACCTAGAGATGCTGTTGTTCTCGGATAGGCAGCTTCTTATAATGCAAGTATGACTAAAATAATTTCCCATATTTAAGTGAAACTTTTGCCCTCTTGAGAGAACGTCCCCAGTGGAGTCGCCACTTTGAGGATCCACCTTCCTAGGGGTGAGATCCCCCACGAATGGTCAGGCTCATTGTTGGGCATTTTATATCTTTTGTAGAAGTCAGATTTAATTATTTTTTATTCATATTCTACAAAATTTAGCACAATAGAACTAGGCCTATAGAGGCACAGGAGATGGGCCTTAGGCCTGACCAGAGAACCAGGCCGGGTTCCCTGTGTAAGACTAGGCCCAATCCCCATGTCGTTTGGTCCTTGCAGTTTTCTCAACCTGACCCAGAATCTGGGTGTAGTTCTATTCCAGGAACCTGGGTGGGTTCCTAGATATGTCACACCCGCTAACTCTACTCCAAGCAAATTCCTCTGCCTTGGTCCGAATATATTTTTCCAAGTTTAACAATACAGGATCAAATACTTGAAGAAACAGTAAAAAATGTTAATCTTTAACTAAATAGAGTCACTAGTGAATTTTTCAAAAACTTACAAACCATAACATCTTTCGAAGCAGATCATACCGATAAGGACACCAAAGGGACATTAAAGGGACTTCGAAAGGACAAATTGAAACTGCTTTCAAAAGGGTTTTGGAAAGACCCCCAAGTAATCTCTAGTGTAGGGATTATCCTAACTCCTTGTTTGGAGCCGAGGTTCTAGATTCGGGGCCGATGATACGGTGATAGGACGGAATGCATCCCATCACCACCCGTCATTACTAACAGCCTCTAGTAATTAATACAGGAAACTAAAACTTATTCATACTAACACACATTAATGAAATGAATTAGAATTGTTCACATAATTAGCACACAGTCATTCCAAAATACACAAAAAAAAAGGGGAAAGGTAAGAGTGTTCAAATTGTTGCAGTGGGTAGGGATGAAACTATCTTAAAAGATTACATATTTGTCAAACTATCATCAACTAAATTTCATGAGATGTAGTAATGTGAAAGGGAAATAGGGTTATAGAATGCGCCCTCAAAATAACCCTACCTGAATTCTTTAGGATCCCAGCAGAAGACGGTTTACGAAACTGGTGTGATTTCCCCCTCCTAGCACTATCACTCTCATTTGGAAAAGGGATTATAACTATCTCTTTTTTCTTATCTATGTGCCGCTCTAAATGCTCTTTCAACGTCCCTCCCCAAAGGCGGTCAGCACCCTTTTTATAGCTGTTGAAGAGGATATGTCAATGAGACTAGGAGAAGGAGACCTAATCCTATAAGTTGGTAGATGGGAGCTCTAATCAATTTAGTTAGGCGTAGAAATCTAGTTTGCATTAAATTCTATTTTACTTAGCCTTATGAGAACAAGTTTCAACCAAACGAAAAACAGGAACCCGGGTGGGCTCTCTTTCTTGGGAACCCAACTAGGTTCACATGGAGACTAGTCCATTGGGTTAGTTCCTCCCACAGTCTTGGCCTGTTTTGATTTCTCTCTCTTTTATTTATTTCCAGGCTTTCAATCTACTGGGCCCTTAGTCATTTAAATTAGGTTATTAATTTTGTCATAGGGCTTATAAGATGCCATTTTTAGGCATCTGCATATGCTTTATGTGGAGAAGCAGTTTAATGTTTTGTGACAACGTGTTTGTTTTAGTTGTCTGTTTCTGTAGTTGTGGAGTCTTGTTTTTACTGTTTGCTATATGCCGTCCTCTCTGGTTTCTTTTTGCTCAATATCTTTGGCTTCTATATGTACCGAACGCTCTAGTTTGATACGTTATGATTATGAGATGGATTTGTCATGAGATTATGATTTGACTATGTCTATGGTGAGTGGACATAAGGTTGTCACCTTATGGCCGACGACCAATTCGCTAAATGTTATTTATTATGCATCAATTGAGTCTCTAAATTTTTGCAATAATTGGCATATGCTCCGAAGATTGGCAATTACAAGATCTTCCAACCAATTTTTTTATTCAAAACTGCGTAAAGCTATGTTCTTACAAGATTTCCATTTCCTATATGGTCTAAGGAGGCAACTTACGTCTTTCTCGACTGCTTCATTTTCATGGACTAATTAGATGGTCACTGAATTCTGCTATTGATGGCAGGGACAATTTTGTTGTTGTTGCTTTTTGCTATATATTAGCCTCCATTGCATTGTTAATTTGTTGACAGGGCATTTTGATGATATCTCGAGAAACAAGGGCATGCGAAAACCATTTTTTTTTTTTTTTTGGGTGTACAGAGCCATTTTTGCCAAGTGACAAAATTAATGACAAAATTGTTATCATTAGAGTATTGAATTCAATTACTGTTAAATTTTTCATAAATCGGGCCTTAATCCACCAAGCACTGCATACAAGTCATGAGAGGTTCCATCCCAAAACCAATTGGTAATGAGTGGAGTAACTCGTAAGCTTATAAGCGTGCTCAAGGCCTCTTAATCTTTCAATGTGGGACTCTTGCCCACTTTTATATTTTTCTCCAACACACTCCCTCACGTGTGGGCTCCTCTCTGGGCCCAACGCGTGGCATGATTCAATGGAGGGCGGTGGCAACTTCTCGAGCAACCTGCTCTGATACCATGTTAAATTTTTCATAAATCGAGCCTTAATCCATCAAGCATTGCATATAAGTCATGAGAAGTTCCATCCCAAAACCAATTGGCAATGGGTGGAGTAACTCGCAAGCTTATAAGTATGCTCAAGGCCTCTTAATCTTTTAATGTGGGACTTTGCCTACTTTTATATTTTTCTATTACCTATAATGAAATTGAACGCTTGGATTTTTAGACTCACTTCACAGCTTGCATTGCATCTTATGAATGTTGTATTTGCTCTGGTAAGAGGAATTTAGTATTTATACTCGACTTTCAAGGCCATCTTATCAAGTGAGTGGAACAAACGTCATTCCTGAGGCAGTTATTCATCTCGATCCAATGGATCATCATAAACATCCCTCAAAACACTATTTTCTCATGAGATCTTCTCCATGAAAATTCTTTGCTGGAATGTGCAAGGGGCAAAAAAGCTTCAACTTTAGCAAGAAGTAGGATTTATCAATCAAATTGTTGAGCTTGATATTCTGATCCTGCTTGAAATAATGGTTAACTCATATAATACAGAACTGATTGTCAATGGCGTAG